>QOVE01001298.1:0-19443 GCA_003521275.1 Tricholoma sp. MG99
TTCTAGCAAATTGCCCGGAAGCCGCTCCAGCCGCTCCTTCTCTAACCACTGCTCCGGTATGACTGCGTTAACATTTCCGCTATCCAAGAGCGCTGTCCTCTCGATTGGAGGATGATATCTACTGCCTGCATGAACTGACCGCATCCATGAAGGGTTTTTACCCGGAAGCAAAATGACACTTCCTTAGATTTCATTAATTTCATTCGGTGAGAATTTGATGCGCGTCGAATCAGATCGAATACAATCGAAGTAGCTCTATGTAGTGAATTACGTGAAACCCTAGACGTCTTTGTCCATGATCGAGTAAGCCGTCAAGCTCAAGATACACATTTGTAGACCCCTTTGCAAGATAAAGTATTACAAATCAAGACGCGTAAACCCTAAACAGTAGAAGCACAGGGAGAGATGGAGGATGCGAATAGTTTCCAGATGCAAGCAATGGACCTAAGTTACAGATAATATAAGCAACAATGAACGAACAAGAAAGATAGATATATGAACGAAAAACTGCCCAGTACAAGCATTACCGCTCCCGCTCCCTCCCAGGCGTCCCACCTCTCCTCGGCGTCCCGGGAACCTTCCTTGGTGTCATCCCTGAACTCGGCGGCAGCCCCGTCAGCCTCCTCTCCCCAACCGCCCCAGCCCCGCTCTCTCCAGCCCGCTGCACCTCCCTCGCCGCCCGCCTCGCCGCATCCCCAACCATAGCCGGCGGCCGCTCCATATCCACCCTCGCCAGCGCACGCATCACATCCATAGGGTCTGGACCTGCATCCCCGTCTCGTTTCACATATCTAGATAGTATCTGTGCGCTGGATCCCGAACCCGAACCAGGATCACGTGCAGATGGTGGGAGAGCTGCACGAGAAGGAAGGTGAAGGGCAAGCAGCTCGAACCGCTGATCTAAGGTCTGCTCGAGAACGTTTACTGTCGTCCGTGCAGTGCTAGCGAGAGAGTATAGGTGATCGATCTTAAACTCCACATCTGGTATTCGTCTCTCAAGCTCAGCCTCCATCTCTTCGTTCCCCAAGCCTGGGCCCATGGTTGCCCGTCGTCGGGAAGAAGTGCGAGCAACACGTTGGTCACCCATTGTGCGGATGCCCAGAACGGAATTGGCGATCCTGGCGCCATGTTGGAAGGATTCTGGGAGTTCATGTTCGCGTGGCAGGAAGTTGTCTAGTTGCGTTGCCCTCTGCTTCCCTTTCGCTTTCTCCGAAGGATTAAGTTGCTCCTTTCGCTGTTGGAGTAAGGATAGTCGCTTCTCCAATTCGGCTCTGCTCTTCTTTATGTGTGCATCGTACACATATCCCGCTTTCTTCCATGCCTCATCTTCAGCTACAGCCCTATGACGAAGAAAAGATAATCAGGATTTGGAAGAAGAGAAGGTTGCCCAGCAACGGGAGTACGCACCGTTGAATATGATCTCCATAGGTAACCTCCCAGTTCCGATTGGTTACATTCTGGTCATTCTCCTTCAACGTTTCTTGCGTGCCATTTTTGCTGCCGCTCCCGCTGGCCTCAGGGGCGTACAGGCTGAGGTCAATCTTCCTCTCAGCTAGCATACGTATAACATCTTCCTGAGCCCTCTTCAGCACCAGTACACATTCGGCAGAGAGTGGTGGCAGTGGTTCCGCAGGCAGTTCGGTAGGTTTGGGTGTAGATCGTGACTTTGATGGCGAGCTAGAAGCCTCCAAGGCGGCGCGAGAGGAACACCATATTAGGAGTTGCCGAATACGCTCGGCCTCGGGAAGGTCGCAGTCGATGTGTTTGTAAAAGCTGCTATCGGAAACTGAGCCATGTGGTTGTGCTGCAAAATGATATATCAGGGTTGCAGGACCTCAGACGTCATAACAGCTTACTTATGACACCTGTAGCCTCAAATGAGCTACTTATCCGTTTTCCTCGAGAATTCGTTGAGCTCGTCCGTCGATGCCGACTGGGCGTCGTCCCGTTATTTATAGGGGACTCGTGAGCCCGTCCGTTCACAATTGCAGCCATGGCACCCTCCCGCAACCGTTTGTTTCTCTCGATCTGTGGGGTCTCCTCTGTTGGAAGGAGTGCAGAGGTGTCTATATATTTCGGAAGCCCTTTCGTGGGCGTTTCCGGATCCGGAGGACGTGACGGAAACTGGAAGGCTGGATTTATAGACAGCCTTACAGAAGGATCGATTGTTGTATGTGCGCGCGAGTTGCGCCGCAGGTGGTCTGCTTCATCCTCCATGGCACGCACGTCGTTCTCAATTTCGAGGTCTTCCTGCGTGGAAGGTGTCACACCACGATCACGACTACGAGAGTCGTGTTTAGATTTAGTAGCAGGCGGTTGGGAGCCTGATCTGAACTTTTTCGATGGTTGTCGTGATGAACCTGCGTCTGCGGAAGACGGCGGACGTTGGGATTGAGATGACGGTGGGCGAGGCGGCGGTGGATTTGGATACGAGCTTGGCGGCTCTGAAGAAATTCGTGGTGTCGCAGTAGGGGCCCGTACAATCCGCAGTCCTCCAGGTTGTTCTTCTGCATTCAATACTATACGACTGTTAACTGGTGTTCAAGACAAGACATGGAAACACGTACGTTTTCGTTTATTCGACGCGACTCCCCTTGCCTAAAAGTCCTATAAGACTCAGATAATATATGCAATGACTCGCAATGACAGTACCTCTAGCTTTGCCTTCTTGGCAGCATTTAGGAGCGGATTATCGTCCTGAGCTTTGCGTTTGGTAGTTAGTTGAGAGGGAAGCATTGGCGGTTGTACAAAGATAGAGACAAGGGCTGTCATATAGGGTAGATTGCGTTGCTACTGAGTGGCCCGTGCACTAACGATGAGCAAAGTATCGAGCTCGCCGTTGCCCCCGATGTCGAAGCAAGAAACAACCAGGAAATATCGGAGTTTGAAAAATCCTCCCACGTTGAGACGATCAACAACGTCGATGCTTCTCTCCCACGCTGTCACTGACAGAAAACTACAGGTTCACAAATTTAACACGGAATTCAATGGAATTCTACTGCTAGGGTAATGTTCGTACTGTTCTGGTTATGGACCGACCCCGATCTTCCTCTGAGGCACCATTAGGGATTTTTATACTCTTGAACGACCTGTTCTTCGGACCTCTGCACCTTGTCCTCAACCATTTCCGCACAGTCACATACTGTAACTCCATTTCAATCATCCCTAAATGAGCCTTGACGTTCACAGAATTTTCGTTTTCTTCCAATGGCGACATTGGCTCTGTCCAATCAACCACTTTCCGCCTGTCTGTGATAACGACATAGGAGTATTCAAGTTCGTCCGATGGTTCGTCAAATTTGTGCATCAATACGCGCGTGCGCAAACCCCTACTTGCCAGCCATCTGTTGATCACGAACACCTTCTCGTTTGTGGGTGGGTTGATGTCGTGCGCCTGGCACCAATGGCTGATTTGAGATTGGCTAAGCTTGTAACCACCAAGTTGAAAAAGCTCTGGTGCTTGGCTCATGGCGTAGGGATATGTGTCAAGTAAGGGATATTGAACAGTGGTTTGCTCATTTGTATATTTATCATAGGGGATACGGAACATCGAATCAGGAAGAAATGAAGTGAAACTTCCTATTACCTCCGATCCCGATCGAAGCGTCCTAGACAGAAGAACGACAAAAAAATTAGGGCACTCATGAGAGGCTACGAATGACATAGCCCTAATCACAAAGGTCTACATACTGCTAGGCCATCGGGCTCAAATGATCTGGACGAGTCCTCGTCTCATCAAAAAAGCTCCCAGCTTGACCCAAGTCTCCCCTATGCCCGTCACAGAGCATGTTCTCCTAAATCAGCCGAGGCTTCTTTTGATACCTCGGAAAATCATCAATAACCTCCTCGTCACTCATGAATACATCACTCGGTAAGAGGCACAGGCGATGAATAGGGTCTCAAACGGGATCTGTCGGGACCGAACATTACCTCTTCGGTAGTCCCTGCAGGTGCGAATGGTAACATGCCCGTAACGTTCGGTGCCAGTGTCGGTACCGTCACCACAATGATTCGGTTCCTTGGGTCGGATGTAACGTCATTAAGGGCCCCCTGGCAGCTAGACCCTGCTAGACCCTGTCATGAGCTTTGAACAACTTGACTTCTGAATCGCGCTCGCCGTACGCTGATCATTCTAGGCTCAAAATTCACAGGGTACGCTCTGCACGTGGAATCGAACTTCGCGAGTTAGAATTTCTGCTTACAGTGTACCATACAGTCTGTCAGTCTCCGTCAGTTGCGGCAGCGCCCAGCTGTTAGAATTCATCGACATCACAGCGCCCTAGACAGCCCCACACGTGGTATCGTTCATCTTTCCGCAGCGGAGGTTAATTACTTTCTTTGAGAAATCCTTCCAGGTGCTTCAACTCCAACAGGCCAAGAAATTCAATCGTTTTCCGAACCTTGGGTCCTAATGATGTGACAAACGCTATGTCACTCGTCGCTGCGCTTGTGTACTGCTGCGGATGCAGTCCCAATAAGTTCCGTACATAACGGATATGAATAATCGACAAAGTATACAATACCCCACAGGCCAATTCAGCATTCCTTATTGGACCGCTTCGGAGCTATTTCACTCTTTCCCAGATCGAAATTCTAGTGAAACTACTTTCCAATGGGCGATTTCTTGGCAGGTCGAGCGTTAGCGAGTATCGCTCACTGTGTACTCGTTGCTGCCCCACGCTTTGAGGCTGCTGTCTTACGTTCCTAGGACATTGGATCTGGGGTTATTCCATCCTGCGCGGACTACTATCATTTCGTTGTTATCTATCACCGGGAATTCCACACGAATGAATAACTGTTACCGCCACAATCCACTCCATGTTCAAGTCCGTGATGTTCAAGATCTCAGGCCCAAAGTATCTGAGCCTCTTCCGAGATTCGTCGTCGTGAATGTTCTCATCGCGTAGACATACACCGCGATCTCAATATCCACATAATACCGACAGTGTTTGATGGTGTTTGCCGACCGCGCGCTTTCAGCTATATATATCGGGAATATCGGCTATATCTAATCCTGAAAATCATCAGATTCCCGGAGGACGCTATGATCAATCGGGTACGAATATGTCATTGGCAGCTAGCCGAGGAGTTGGTTGTAAAGGAGATTCTTGACAAGACAAGCAATTTGTCAGATCCAGATGAACTTCAGGTTTAGACTTCTGGCGCTCGTGTAGCATACCCTAATAGGCAGGAACGGCAGTGCCAGCACTGTTATGTGTATTGTACACACATCATCGAACCTGGAACTGCTCCTTCAAGCTACTGCCATCAATCTTCGGAGTGCGGGGGCTTGCTATGACCACATGCAAGCACTTGAACGTGGAGAGTAAACTATTTTTGTGGCGCGACCCTTCGCTCGTACACGACCTGAATTTCGTCATCCACGATCAAGTTAAACCTGTTCCCGAGGACCTGGAGGGGTGCGGGATGCAAATGCTTTCGGCACATGACAGTAGATGGAAGCAGACGATCGAGGATCGAGGCTACCCTGTAGCATGGTCCCTAACACCGCATTGGCATAATAGAACATCCGTTCTTATCTTGACAATTGTGGTCATGGTCAATGTGTCCCACATTGCAGAGTGAAGGAGCGCCAATCTTAGGATCCCCGCGGATATGTCGGGCGCGTTGCGCACCTCTTGCATCTGGGCGATGCGAGATTAGATTTGAGAGACGATGAAATAACAGACGTTTAGGCATATCATCCTCATGATGCCCGATTTGGCCGCTAAAGTATATCGGTGTTGCATGTAATCCACTCACTGTCAACAAGGAATGTAAGATAACTGCCACTTGTGTCGCATAATATTGGCGCCTGGGAGCTCGCCCATAAAATACGTACCTTCTTGCTTAGTGTTCCTTAGAACCTTTGGGAATGAATATCAGGAGTGGATTAGAAAATTAATCGCAGCAAATGACATTGGTTGATTACAACAATAGCAGGGTATCAAGATACAGTCAATGAATAGGTGCTGGTATAACGAAGACTCGTGACGACTGACAAAGAAAGCAAAGACAGAATGATGGTCTGAGAACCAGATTCATACAGGAGACAACTTGCGTTCTCTGCAAAACCATTAACCCCTCGTACTAGCAAGAAAAACATTTCAAATGCTCACCCATTCGCATTACCCAAGAGTTCTTCAAAACGGCGCCTAAACTCGATCAGCCGCTCATCGTACTCTCCCGTCACCACATGACCATAGTCCATCTGGAAAGCTTGACATTCACGGATAAATTGTTCAAGGTCCTTAACACGGGTTATGGAAAGTTCAGGTTCATTCGAGCCGCGTGCGCGAGCCAGATAAGCTGCAACGAGGGTGTTTAAGCCACCTGTGAAAGATAGTTAGTTGATTTATTCATAGTAAAAATCAGTTTGTACATACCAAGAATTGTGGTAGTGATTCCCGCCTACAGAGATCAGCGTAAGTCAACGATGGCAATTCAAGTCAATGGACCACTTACATTTTGCAAGCTAGCTGATAGCCCAGTGATCAGGGAACTGATGATCACCTGTAGCCCTATCGCTGCGTTTAGAGCATACCCCGTCATCCTTGCTTTCACAGCATATTTATTCTTCTCGACTATTGCCGTGTCGAGTGTTGGCTGAAGGCGCTCCCCGACTGAACGACGTGGTGGTAACTAAGGGACAAAAACAATGTAGTCTGTGGTAGTCGAAATGCAAGTGCATTCACCTTTTCGTTTAAGGGAACAATCCAATCAATACCAGAACGAGGGCCACCCGAGAGATGGGAGTCTACAGGCTGTAGCTGGGGCATCCGACCATCACTACCAGCAAGACGTGCTTGTGGCAAAAGTGGCAAGGGACCCCCAGGACGCGAGCCTGAGAAAGTCTCGTCCCCTTCTTTGTCGAGTGTGCTGGAAGTTTGCGGACGAGGAGGACTCCTACGAGTGACCTGAGGGTGACTAGGCGAGTGATGTAGCTCAGCGTATGGCTGTTGTGGGACGCCAGTGTTGGCAGAGACTGAGGCGAGTTCGTGTCCACGTTCCTCACGGGGATCATCCATCCTTTGTCCTGCGGCTGTTTACTTACACACCTCGACCAGGTGGGAGAGATACAGTGGGCACTAGTAAACGTTTCACGGTCCTCTCCATATTATGCAGCACCGGAACCGAATACTCTTGACAAGTGGAACGCAACAATCGAACTGAGTTAGTAAATTGGCGAACCTGTTCTAACACACAAAAGGAACTTGAAGAATCGACCAGAGGTAGTTGAGCGTAAGCCACAAATTAGAAGACAGGATGTAGCTCACCAGAGGTCACAATCTTCGCAGAAACCAAGGATTTCCGAAAGCCTCAGCTTCAAGTCGACTAGAGTGTATTCAAGTTTGCAACTGAGGCTGTCAGCCATCCAATCAGATTACCACGATCGTAAAAAAAATCCTTTATATCCGAAAAAAAGGGTTGCGAGTACGCTCTGCTGCGAACACGAATTTTATGTATGCATTTTCAGCGGGGCGCGGGGGTATTGATATGACCTGTTATCTAATGAAGTTGGTATGAGGATGCTGTAAGTTTGTAAAAGTAAATATGTATAGGCCCGTTTGTTCCGAGTCGAAACCAAACATGATGCATGATGCATGCATGATGTATTGATATATACGGCAAAAACTAAACCCAAATCAGCTGCAGCAACCCTTGATTAAGCTTGATTCATGACGTCCATCACAATTCAGCTTCCTATGTACATAGCTTCAGGGAAAGTGTCAGCATTAGCACTACAGTCACGCGGCGGACACTGGACAGAGATCAGCCTAATAAGCCAAGCCAGTATGTAACTAAGTACGGATACGTTTAGACTCAGTCCTATGAGGCCAATGGAGTGGCAAACGATGCTCGTCCTCGACCACGAAACCCCCTACCAGGATGTATCCCTCTCCCTCTCTCAAATGCTGGCGCAAAGCCCCCTCGTCCACGGAATCCTGGAACGAATCCACCTCGTCCCCGCGGGAAGCCACGTCCAGCTGCAGCAGGTACATGGGTAGTATGTGAAACATGGTGCACCCCGTTAGTCTGCGCAGGAGCTGCCCGTTCCTGCTGTTGCGGTTGTGCGGATCCATTTTCTGCAGCAGCAGAGTTATTGCTGGCCGAGGCCATAGTAGCAAAGTGCCGATGTTGGTTGTGGTTGTGAGCGTTCCCTCGGCCGTTCACGTATCCACCTCGTCCACGGTTAGGGTTAGCCATGATGTGTACAGGTGGTTGTCTATTGTGTAGAAGTTACAATAAGCCAGCTGCTGGAATGAACAGAAATGGATACAAACTCTGCAGGTCGGAACCCAGACGCGGCAGCTTGTCCTGGCGAAGGTTGTATAACAGGATGAGGGCCAAAACGAGGTTTGAAGGGCGGTTTCGTCGGAGTGACAATAGGCGCCTTGGGATTTGTCGAAGTGACGAATTGTGGATTGGTCAAATTCAGACATGTATTGAATTCCACCGTTGAACCTCTATATTGTGAACACCTATGGCATTTCGTTAGAGACTGCGGCGACGGGGAGATCGAACATTGAAATAGAAAACCGACCTATCTCCAAGTGTAGTTCCAGACATGAACATATTATCCCATACCACATCCATCGATTTCGCGTTCAAGCCGATGACGACACCCTTGGCTGACAGAGGGACCCCCCCCGAATCTTGCACCATCGTCACTCGATCCCCGAGGGCGAAACTCTGGTTCTGGAGACGATACACAGCATGCGCAGGCTTGAGCACAGCTTGTCGCGGTATGCCCTTCACGATTGCCTTCTTGATGGTTGAGGACGACTTGTTCGCTGTGAAGCTATCCGCGAGCCTCTCAATCTCGGCCACTGTCTCCTGTTGTTGTTTCGGCGTGAGCACCATGCAAGATAAAACCATGCGTAGCGGACCTTGGCCAACTGGTCGCAAAAGAGAGATACTGGCTCAAAATCACGAACACCCTTGAATTTAAGCCAGCTCTTTACTTCCTTCACCCGCACCTCGGCATTGGGTCCTAAAACTTCAGAAGCCTTTGCCATAGCTTGAGATCCGATGTCAGCGACACTCATACAGACGTGCTGAAAAACACCAAACACACCATCACCATTCGTATCCAGCTTGTTGAAAATCTCCGGGAATTTGGCCTGCAAGAACGCATTAGCCCCGGACTACATCACTGAACAAAAAGGTCTTACCCTATATTCCTTTAAAAGGTCGACAGCTTTCGCACTAAACTCCCAATGTTTACCATCCTTCCTTGAGTAATCAACCACCTTTAACGCTTTTGCCTCGAACTTGAGGCTCAGTCCTAGATTAATCTTGGAGCCATCACTCATGATGACCATAAAGCTCGATGCAATCTTCGACAGAGCACGCCCCGAGATGCCCACCGTCTCTGCGGCCTTGAAAGACGGATAGTAGGTGCCTGATTTTCGGCCATCAACTACTTCTTTAAATCTTTCGTTTTCGACTTTATCCGACGGGAAGAACTGAACATAACGGCGAGAACCTACTCAGTACATCCATCAATCAAGCAGGAAGAAGTGACCCACAGCAAGAATGACAGAAAGACTAGTTTCTGTTGTAGCAGAGACCTGTGCAGCCACACCATACGCATGTTCACCCAAGAAGAATATCTTGCTTCCCTCTGGGAACTCCTCCGACAGCGGCGGTGCCGCCTTTTCAATATATCGTGGGTCCTCCGACGATACCTCCAGTAAGCACATCTGAACCGCATGCTCAACCTCCTTATCTGGACCCTCGTACTCCTTCACAAGTGCCCCCGTTTCCAAGCGCTTCAGCCCTATCAAAAGGTAATTAGCATATCTCCGGCACTTGAGCAACACTAACAACACACCTTTCAAAGGACGTACATGCAACAGCACTTCTACCGGACCCGTAATCACACCGAACCTCTTCGAATAGACACTTTCAATCCTCTCCGCCTTGTACTTCCAATGCGCCAACCCTTGCCCCCCATGCGGGTTGCTTACAACCCTCTCCGGAGCTCCTGGCACGACCCTCACCTTCTCATACCTAAACAGTTCATCCGACATCGAAGCAACTATGCCCTCCGTGACAAACGGCCATCCAACGAACACCCTCTCACCCACCATCCTCTTCGCCACATCTTCCGTCTTCGAGCCCTCATACGGGTTTTCAATCAGCACCACCATGCTCTTATTTCGGCTCTCCGACCCATGGACGTTGACGCCGTGATGCCCCAACGTCGCAGTGTGCGGGAGGGTCTTCAACGACGGGAAGCCTGCTAGTGCATCCACACCCGTAAGCACACCGTCGCACAACCCAGGGATGAGGTGTAGCCCCGTTAGCGTGGGCAAGTCGAAGGGCTCCATGATACATGTACACCGGTGTAGGGCAGGGAAGAATCCTGGGAGGGAGGAGGGGTAGACAGTCGGCTCGCCCGTACTGAAGATGAACTTGGTGGAGGTACCAAAGCTGTTCCGCTCCCGTTCTTCCGGAGTGAGACGGTGCTCACGGCCTGAATGCAGTAATTAGCTTGTGCTTAATGGATGGCGGTAGCCACGTACTGGCCATAGCCTTTAGCAACCTCTTCTCATCGATAAATGGGATTTTCACGATCGCTTCCCAATCTTGCTTCTTTCCGTTCAGGTCTTGCTCAAAATCGAGAGGGTAAAAATCTAGAATTGGTGAATTCGGGTCGTACATCAAATCCTACCACAACGTCAACATCAATACGTCTGTCATTCAAGACAAATGCTCACCTGATACGCCAACGGGATATGATCCCTACTCGCAAACGGCAACACCCCCATCAACTGCTCAAACGGCCTGAACGGAGTCCCCAGCTCGAACTTGAACTCCATTTTCTCCAGTCCCTTCAGATCTACAAAGGCATACCCAGATCAGTCAGTCAAACAACCAACAAAGAGAAAGAAAACCCACCGGAAATCCGGGGTGCATAATGGTAATTATAAAACCACCCCCAACTAGCAACTCCTGAATAATAATAATGCATAACCCACTGTAACCCCTCAACATATCGGTAAACAAGATCTCCCATCGCCTGCTGGTCATGATACGATATCTCCAGTTTGTTCTGTTCAGAACACGCATCAATTAATCTGGCCGAAAACCGTTCTAGCTGAAAGGAAGACATACCTGATAATATTCCGCCTTCCACTCTGCCATCTTCTCCTCGATTTTCCTCTCATGCCTCTCATCGAAGTCCCCGTCATCATCGTACACTTTCGCTTTCTCGTACTTCCGCAACACACGATCAATTGCTGCACGACTTTCCTCGTCTTCTTCATCTTCTTCGTCCACCCACTCATCATCGTTCCCTTCCTCAGTGATGGGCACGTCTACCACTGCATCCCCATTCGTGTGTGTTGCACTTCCGTTTGCATTCCCGCTTTCATGTCCTACGCCGCTGTCGTTTTCCCCTTCACCATCTTCACCGGGAAATCGCCACGTCACCACATTCACTTCTTCGCTGTCCTCTCCTCCACCCACTTCCCCATTCACGTTATCCCCGCCAACAACAGCAAACTCGTCCCATCGTACACTCAAATGTAGGTCATCCGCCAGCTTCCCAATAAACGTCCTTTCCCGCGCAGAAAACTCGTTCTTCATCACCAGCTTCCGCCTTGCCTTCAGTGATTTAGAAGGGGAAGGAGATCGACGCCCAAGGACGAACGCCTTGACCTGCTCGAATATCCCCCGTTGGGGCTGTGTTAAAACTGCATAGATGAATCATCCATTCCATGTTAATCGAAGAACGAATGAAATGCCCACCTAAACTAGCTCTTCCCCTTGCCTCTGCTGTATCCCTACCCTCCACATATTTCTTCTGTTTTCCCTTATACCAATTTGCGTCGGCGTACTCCCGCTCGAAGATCTCGCGTTCCCAAATGGCCATCTCATCGAGAACTTGTTGGAGCCGCCGCGTATTGATGGTGCCAGCCTCATTGATATAACCATCTACAAGAGTAAAGGGGTCAGTCCGGAATCACAACGAGAGAGAATTATAAGAAAATTTGAACGAATAACCACGGAAATGAGGATGAATAACACCCACCCATATTAACCATGACTTTCTTGTAAACCTCAAACAGTCTCTCCAGCCCATTCTCGTGTATATGCAAATCTGGCAGATTTGGCAAAAAATCGTTCCCTACGAACACAGCCAACACAATGAAGTCATCTAAAACTCTCTCAAGATTATATGGGAAGGAGAGAACGGGGGCAATAGAATGGAATTCGAGGTCAAGGTATTCACGGAGGAGGGATAGGTGAAGCAGATAAAACGTTTGAGCTTCGAGGCTAGAGTAATTGCAATTATTTCAGCATACAGCAGAGAAAGACGAACGAACGATGCAACTCACCTGGGAGTCTTACTTTTCCCACCCTTCGAGCCGCCTCCACCAAACTTGACCTCTTCCCTCAGTAGGCAAAAATGCGGATCATGGCTCAACAGACCAAGCATGATTAAATCCGCATCTAGCCCATACAAACAATGCCGCACGTTGGGATTGTAATCAGGCTGGGCACGCGCCAGGCGTATGTATTCCATGATCTTGTGTTCGCCTTCTCCCGGGACCTCGTGACCAGAGAGGACGACGGTGACTTTTGCCCAGTTCGAGTCTTCGGAGATCTTTTTGTTTATAAAGTACCGGAGTTGATTGGATAGGCGGGCCATGAACGGTGTGCCTGAGTATGAGTGTT
This sequence comes from Tricholoma sp. MG99, assembly GCA_003521275.1. Lineage (NCBI taxonomy): Eukaryota > Fungi > Basidiomycota > Agaricomycetes > Agaricales > Tricholomataceae > Tricholoma > Tricholoma sp. MG99. The sequence continues at coordinate 12,691 of QOVE01001298.1, forward strand.
CGTTAGCTCATGTATATTAGGCATTGATTCCACGCAAAAAAGGGGATATGTAGAAAAATTGTACAGCACCTGGGGTGATACAATTGCTGTCAAAGGCCTTTTCGGTGGGCAGCTTCTCTCCCTTCCTCTCTGCCTTCTCCCTAAGCTCCTTCGCCTCTTTTGCAGTACGGAACCGGCGTGACCGCTGTTGATTCATTTTGGCGCGAGGAGCTACACCGTCAACAGCCATGAAAAACAGCTTCTTTGGCTTGATCTTCCCGAAAAGAAGATCGACATAAGCGAAGATGGATGTGAAGATTTGTTCTTCAGATAACCGAAAATGTGCGTCGTCGTCGTTGGGGTGAGAGCCTGGGAGAAACCAGAGTGCAGTGAGCAGATGGCGAGACTAAAGGTAAGAATGTGAAGCGCACAGTTGTGGATAATGCCGTTGAAGTCGAGATATAGGTTGTCTGCCACTCGCGTGAGATATGCTCTATGCGCACGAATTGAGACGCTCACCGAATTCGGGAATCTTGTTTTCTTGAATGAGCTGCGAAGTCAGCGGATAACGTTCTCTATAGACCAGGTTATCCTTAGAAACAACATAAATAACGCAGTGACACAACGCACGAGATGTATCGAAAGAACTAGAACAGATTCATGTCAGAAGAATCATCATTCAAGTTTAGTTTTTAGTGAACGAACCTTCGGAATTCCTATGGGATTGCAATGGATTAGAACTACAGTAGAGTCGGCAGAATCAAGCGACGCACCCATGTTGTAGTACAAGTCAAGTGTAAGGATGAATAGTGATTGTGGCGGTTGGTGTCAACGACGACGGAATGCGGATTCATTCAATTTCAAATTGCCTTTTCGAGCCACAATCAACCTCCTCCATCACGAAACTTCATCAAATCCTTCAGCACCATCGGCAGTGGCATCTATAGGTTGAGACGACGGGTACATTGTGGTATGTTATTCGATATACTTTACATGAGACAGCCGGTCAATTGTCAACATCGATTTTAGTGAAAGAACTTGCCAGTGAACACTGTTGAACGGAATTCCGAACCATTTTGTCGCACGGGCTCTCCGATAGCCACCTGTTTCATAATCATAACTCTGCGGATCTTACATGCTCGAGGTTCATGACGACGAGCCTGAACATGGAATCAAAACATGTAGTATGAAGTGAGCAAACCTTGAGAGTCGAACTAAAACACTCCGTCAGAGACGTAAGGAACAATCGAGGAGAAGCAGAACAAAACTCAAGCATAGGTGAGGTAAAATAATGATTGCATAGTGCATTTTTCATATCGATGTACTTATATACTGTTCTAGCGTCATGAACATTGGGTTACCTTACCGGGAGATCTGCCTACGTACCCTTAGGAGTACCGTCGAGTTCGAAGATAATCAAATTGAAACATCATGATGTGGGCCTTCAAAATCATTTTTCAGACCTTGACATTCAATTGGTGTTCAGCCTTGAAATTCTTCTGAGGTTCATCGTCACCAGGCTGCAACGACAGATCGACATGCCTGACTATAATTTGACAGTGCGTGCGGCACCTCAGACTCGGAATATATTCGGAATAGCTGACACAGAAATTCAGACAAGGTCCAGCTGCAACATCTGCGAGTGTCCGAAATACTGTTTCCAGCTTCTCCTTTGGACCTCTTCGAGGAGTGTATGGCTCTTTTCGGCACCCGAGCATTTTCTTGGTCAGATTCGAGATGTACATGTTTTCGCTTCAAACCAGAAGGTCGAGAGTTGTGGAGTTGGAAGGCCAGCAGGGGATGGAAAGGAGGTTGGACTTCCAAGCATCGCAGTTGAGGCTCAAGAGCTCAAGTTTTCTTGAGCCTCTAACGTTCCATGACGGTAGGATGAATTCCCTAGTAAAAGGCGAAAATTTCAGACCCTAGGTTTGGAATCGTAAACCACATTTACAGTATCCGGGGTGGGCGTGAAGCCGTTATATCACTGTCGCCCACACTGTCGCCTATCGCGATCTTGCGACATGCAATGCGATACTGGCGCTTCTTGGTGCATGCCGCACTCGCAGTTGCCTCTTGTTTGTCAAGCTAAATATGGAGATCCTGATTTCTGATTTCCTACGTTTCCGGAGTTTCCCAGGAACTCAGGAAACTTCCGAAAGTACTTACAGTTCGGTTCGTTCTTAGCCAATTCTTAGCTGATGGAATGTTCTAATAAATTTAGTAGTACTCTCGGAAGACGTACCGCGTACCGTCTAGTCTCAGAACCAGTCATCTCTAGGATATACAGTGTTCCGGCGGTCCTTGACACACCACCACTCCTTGACACACTTGGCTCTAGCACGCTCAAATCACTTTTTTTGGTCTATATTCATTGACAAAAACTATTCTACTATGTTCTGTCTGGCTCCACAAAAAATCTCAATTTTTTCGGGAGTGGTGTTGAAGCAGTATTCCAGCCATAACACCAAATTGGCCAAATTTGGAAATGTGGCAACTTTTCAACAAACATTATATTACCGTTCAGAACAGATTCAGACAAATGTAAAAATTAGGGTTATAAGTGACCCAGGAACCTACATTTTGAGAATAAAAAGAGTACAATCGGGCCAGAAATGATGCAGCAAAAAATCGGCCAAATTATGATACTTGTTGAGTGTGACAACGTGAGAACATTGCTTCCATCTGCAACTCTAGGCCTCACCTACCACATTGGATTGACATCTGATGGAACACTGATGGTAGGACGCGCTCTTTCTGAAAGAGTGAAGACTCAAAAGGCAGAAAAGGAGACGCTGGAATTAGAGTGGAAGGAGATGCTGGAGGACTATACTCATCAAGTTGCACGGTGGGAAAAAACTTGTAAGAAGCTGCGCAAGCAGCGCGTGTTGGTCAAAGACCTGCAGAAGAAGCCTAAGCGACCGCTAGAACCAAAACCGAAGGAGGTAGACAACGATGATGGGGTTGGCGATGATGAAGACGACTGATTAGGCAATGTCACATTGTGTCAAGGACTGCATTTCGTGACAAAACCACTTCAAATAATATTTTAAGTAATTCGTTGGCTTCCGCTATCTAATTTATCTTAAGATTTCATAGAAATACATTCAAGATGTGCTCTCATGTTTCTGTGAACTCAGAATTCCCGAAAGTGATGTTTGAGAAATGCAGTACACTGAACTCAATCTACTGTGACAAGGACCGCCGGAACACTGTAACCGGTATCTTGACCGGACTTCTGCACATCGAAGTAGGACCCCGGAAAATCAAGGCTTTTCAGCGGCCCGGGCTGGGTTTTGTTACAATAGTTACAATAAAGCTACGCCTACGAAAGACTAAGACCCTTTTCGGTGCCCCAGTTAGCGCTAATTAGCCAGAGTTAGGCCAGGATACATGCCTTGTTTTGGGAGTCAGCCTGTCACATGATCACGTGAATCGATGCTATATTTTTTTGTCCCTTCGCAACGTGGGATTTGTCTGGCGGCACTGCTTGGCAAGCGTCATCATCGATGTATCATCCTCAGCGACAGCGAACACAGTGATTGGCCCAAATTGAGATGACCTCACAATGAATTTTCCATAGTAATACCATTCATAAAATTATGGAGGAAATGAATAATGGTCAATCATCATTGCCACCGATGGTGAGCGTGATGCTGCGCGATGTTGGCGCCACGTGTCAGGCAGTCCTCACGAGTCGGGAATTGTTTTGCTGGGAGATTATGTGGCCACGTGATGAGTGTACAAACCGTGACTAACCTGGCCTAACTCTGGCAAACTAGCGCTAACTGGGGCACCGAAAAGGGCCTCAGTGATGCAAAAACGAAGCCCCAGTTGATTTTCTGGGGTCCTATTTTGATGCAGAAGGGACCCAAACTGGGAAAGTTGTTGACAGTTCTGGTTCAGACGTCGACTGAGTCTTACGATCTGGTCGCGTTGCACGGACAACCAGCGTTATCAAATACGTCGCAATGCTAGTGAAAAAGCGTTCGTCCCATCTACTCCGAGTCTTCAATGATGTTTTCATAGGACAAACCGTTTCTGTCATCGATGTTTCTCGTCCGAGCCATTATTCAACTACTTACCAAGTCGAGTTTGAGTCGAGTACTGCAACGTATTATGCCCGAAACCTTTTAGAAGCCACGCAATCTCATTCGGAGTCACTCCTGCCAATCAAACCAGCTCGTCCGCTGAGTCGCAGTGAGCTTTCAATTGGATACGTTATCTAGAACTACCTGACGTGAAGGGCCGAGCGGGCTTGAGCGGCATATTCTTTTTTCATCCCATCGAAGAGATTGTATATTTCAACACGAGATTTCTACAGTCTCAGGTAACCCCGCGCGGACCTTCCCTTCAAGTTCCCAACGACGATGTCAGATAAGATTGACGAGCAGTGGGATGAAGTCTCCGATCCCTCCAGTAGTAGTGAGGTACATACCGAGAATCCTTCGAGCGTTTCCCTGCCGGAAGCAGGGACGGTCTGTGACGGAGCTAAGGATCGCAGCCACGACTCGCCTGCAACTTGCAAGACCCTCCGCTGTTGTAGACCCGCCTACTTTAGTCACCTGGGATGGACCCAACGATCCTGAAAACCCACAGACATGGCCTGTCCGCCGTAAATGGATACTACAATATCATGTACTGTGATGTCACTCTGCGTGTAAGTGACGCCTGTCTAAGCTCCATATTTTGTGGCGAGATATTGATCTTCCATTGCTCTTGGTGCAGGACGTTTGGATCTTCAGCACCGTCAGTTGCAGTCAGAGATATTTCTACAACCTTCCATGTTTCTACTGTGGCTGCAGAACTCATCATTACGGTTTTATTAGCGGGATACGTCCTGGGCGTGCGTTGCACAAAACTGTGACACGTACTATGACATCCCCCAATGCTTTTCGATCTAGCCAATAGTCTTTGGTCCTGCCAGCGAACTCATAGGCCGGAGACCGATATTTATTCTGTCGATGGTTTGCTATACCCTTTTCCACCTTGGCCAAAGTCTTGCTCAGAACTTTGAAACACTCATTGTTACTCGATTCTTGGCGGGATGTTTTGCGATTGCACCACTAACTAATACTGGAGGTAAGCCATCAAAAACATATTCCTGAATACCTTCTGCGAACTAACATCCAGACTGGTAGGCCTCATTGCTGATCTGTGGGATGCCAAGGGACGCGGGGCCGCTGCTAACATATTTGCGAGCACGTTATTCATGGGTCCAGTCCTGGGGCCCGTCGTTGGTGGATAGTCAGCTCTTTCGTTTCAACCGGACTCCACATGATTTCTAATACAACTCATGTAGTGTTATCCAAAGTGACGTGACCTGGCGGTGGATATTTTGGGTAATGATGATATTCTCCGGATTCAGTACGGTCGTTTCAGTATGCATTCCGGAGACATACGCACCGGTCCTTCTCCAAAACAAAGTGAGTAACAATTGTCAGAAGTGGCTGATTAGTTTGCTGGTATATTGTTCCAGGCGAAAAGGCTACGAAAAGCGGATCCTCAACGGAACGCGAATTTGTACGCTCAGCACGAAAGGGAAGATTGGTCTTGGAAAGGTGTTATGATCAGGACAATTTGTCGACCCATTAAAATGCTTCTCCTGGAGCCGATCTTAGTGCTCACGACACTCTACCTCTCGATGGTTTATGGGCTGCTCTATGGGTGTACGGTCACTTTTTCTGTCCTTCCACAATTTGGCTCATTTGTTTTACTAGTGTTCGAGGCATTTCCAATCATATTCGGAGAGAAACGGGGATTCAGCATCGGGTCCACAGGCTTGACCTTCATTGGAATGGGAATCGGCACCATTGCCGGTTGCTTTATCACACACTGTATCACTCACAAGTATTATTCAAGCTCACTCTTACAAAAGTGGAGGGGATTTCCGCCCCCTGAAGAGAGGTTATATGGAGCGATGATTGCGAGTCCTTTACTTGTCATCGGCATTTTTTGGCTTGGGTGGAGCGGTGCTTACCCTGGTGTGCACTGGATTGTGCCCGAGCTTGCCACGGTTATTATTGGTGCATGTCTTGTCCTGACTTTCCATTCATTTTTGGTTAGTGTTGTTATTTTTATTTGCGAATCGATCTCACTCGTCTTGTTCAGACCTACACAGTAGATGTCTATCTGTAAGCGCTACGGAGGGTTAAACTCATTAATATCCACTAACGTGCAATCTATTTTTAAGAATGTACAGTGCATCTGCATTAGCAGCCAACACAATGATTCGTTCTTGCTTCGCTGCAGCATTTCCGTTATTCACGGTCCAGATGTTCCATAAAGTATGTCACGGTTTGTCGTCGTATTTCGTGTCACCCTGTACTGATTGATATATCTCTGCGTTACCAGCTGGGAACGCAATGGGCTGCAACGTTATTGGGTCTTATCGCACTGCTGCTTGGACCAAGCGCGTTCTTGTTCTATAAGTATGGGGTTGCGATACGGACTAGAAGTAAATTTGCTCCGTCTATGGTGCGTAACCTTTCTCTACCTACGAATTGTTGTATAAATTGCCGCAACAGGATCTCAAAATTGCGGAGATAATTCGACAGGAGGAAGAGAAAGCAAAGGACCTGGAGAACAGCATTGAACATATCTTGCCATAAATTCTACACTTCTACAAATTATAACATATACAAGTCTACATGCTCAATTAAGAAGTAGTCATTCAGTGTAATTCTAGTATTACTTGTCGTTTATCTTTGCTACGTCCGAGTCATGGTCAGTTACTTGGGTAATTACTCTGAGCGTAACACATCTTATGATCGTTTT
>QOVE01001306.1:0-32843 GCA_003521275.1 Tricholoma sp. MG99
CGGAAGTGCTGGGAGCCAAGCTTGAAGCATTGGATACTGCTGCCATAGGCGTAGGCCCAGATACGGGTGTAAGATCAAGGGTCGTTGAAAGACTTGAAGACGACGCAGGTGTTAGACTAGCATGCAATATATTTTTATGGACACAGTATGGGTAGACACACTCACGAAGAATTCGGGGTATGTGTTGAAGGACTTGACGTGGGGCTCGTTATAACTTGAGTTGGGCTCGTTGTAACTTGAGTTGGGCTCGTTATAACTTGAGTTGGCTCGTTTCCTATATTACCTATTCTACTTACCTATTAGTGCCAAGTTACAACTGATGACAGGCGGAGACTTACTTATGTATTTTGTAGATAACACGCGTAAGATTAGTGCGTGTGGCATGCAGCCAGAATATACCAGGACTGACTCTGCACGTCATGGCCGGGAAATAAGTAGCGATCACATTGAAAATTAAGTCGTAACTTACTGAAGTAGCTACGTTCGTAGTACCACTCCCAAGCAATGTATCATTCACTGCCATAATTCCACTAGCGAACTCGACTCGGAGCGGCACCGTTTGCGGCGAGAAAGCTTGAGAAGAGAGTGATAGTACTCGCAAAATGAAAGACGGGCAAGCATCGACTCAGGGCTGGGCGAGAACAAGTTAAAATACCTAAATGATAGGGGTAAATGCTTTATGTAAAACAGCGCTCTAATGCGTGCGCAATCATGATGGTGCAGCGTTGGTTAGACGTATCAGATCAGCTCATAGGCTGTCAGTCGGATTTATGCACGAGCCGGTGACAAGACGTCGACGGTGATGGAAAGAGATTTCGATGCTATGTATCGGTTGCAGAGGGAGTCCGCTTTCAGTTTAAGCTCCTTGAATTTCCTTTCGGTGATATTTGGAAAGCACATATCCTTGGCACATCCGTCAATTCACGAGTTTGTTGCTAGCGGGTTTGGCGGGGGTGACCATCCACAACGCGAGGAGAGAAAACGCCGCGCAGTGTTCCCAGTCAGGAGTGTTGAAACTAAGAATCCGAGCTTGACATCTGACTCGGACTTTGCCAAAGTCGGTGGCAACAATCCCTTCACAAACACTCGACAGACTCGCCTCATGCTAGTGAGCCTGGTCTATTGGTCTTGCTACCTGAAATTCTTTGTAGGCAAGCAGGGTGGTCACGGTCAGAACGGTACTCCATGAAGATTTCGAGGAACTAACTTGATACATGTTCCGAGATCCGACTCGGACTGTTTTAGACTTTTAGTAGTACTTGGGCATTGTCAGTAATGTCTACTCTCAACAGCTCTTCCAGTAAGGGAAGCGGGGTCTTTTAACAGTACGGATGTGCTCCTTGCTCCCCAACGGGACGAACATGGTTGCCAGGTTGGTTGACGTCCATCTGGATATACTTTTCGCGAATCACTGATTACCTCGCTTACTACGCCACAGCTTGCCAGTGATGTACAGCCGCACCAGTGTCTTTGCTCAAGCAGTGAAGCACTGCAATGGGCATGGATTGCATAAGATGTATGTTATTGCACAACGGAAACAAGTATGCAAGTAATTGCTATAGGGTACAGTACATTGCAAGTTGTCCTTGTCCCCACCTAGATGTGAATTGTCCTAATCAAACTTCACAATCACTGCAGTTTCATGAAAATTAATATGCTGCCAATGATAATGCAGAAAGTACTCATGCACACACCCCAGCATGATACCCCAACTCGAGGCTCAACCAGTCAGATCGCAAAGACCCGGGCGCAAAGCGCACCACAGCGGTTGGAGTGGAATTGCCCTGACGCCGCGCTGGATGAACCTGAAAGAGACGTCGTGAAGTCGTGGGAGTGCTGTATCGCTGTTACCGCCAGGTCCTGTCCAGAATACCTGTAGAGTCATGGATGAGTAACATGGTTAAGCAGCATTTTAGACATGAAAGGGAAGGACGGTGAATGCAAAGAGAAGGGTAACGGACCTCGGCGGATGTTGCGGCTCGAGGCCAGACAATGGAGTCAAGGTTGTTCGGACCAGATTGTTCGGACCAGAGGAGATGTTGTCCTATACAGTGAGGAATGGAGTTGAATTTTCCGTTGTTCGGTGGAATGACATGGTCAACGTACCTCCGAGAACCAAGCTAGGCTGATTACCTGTCAAGTTCGCTGTCGGGTTGAAGGAGTATGCCTGCACTAGGGTTAGTGATATGATCGAGAGAATGATGTCCTCATCAACTTGCCTTTTGCCAGGTTTTGAACGGGTCACACCAGCTTGCTGTATTGGTGTAGTTACCGACCCATCCGCCGGCGCCACAGTCGAGGTAGAAGTAGTCAGACGCGGCGTGTACAAATTTGAATCCCTTTTGAGCTACGGCTGCTGCATCGGCGGAAGAGATCCAGACCCTGGTTCAGAGGGGTTTGAGGAAGTGGTCTTGGGGAATGAAGAACGAGACGTACATGACGACTGTGTTGTTCGCTAGCGTCACGTTGTGCGCCAACACCATCTCTACGAGCCGTGGCATGTAAGTAAAATTCGGCAGTCCAGAAACATAAGATGCACCTTCCCAGACTACAGCGCGTTTGCCGACAGACCTCAACGCAGCATGCGAAGCTTGTGTGAATGTATCCAGGGCTTGTTCGAATGTCTTGCCCTCTGCAGCAAGTTCCATCTGGGTCTGATTATCCTTCGCCCAGCAGTTGGCGTTGAGTTCGTCGCCGCCTGTGCTGAAGAGTTTCGATGGGAACATGGATGCTGCGGATACGAGGAGGGATGCTGTAAAATTGGTGGTGACGCTCGAGGCGATTCGGAGCTGGCCTGCTGGTGGTTCTGTGTTGTGCGGGAGAGGTTAGTAGAAGTGGTGATAAGAGGGGGTAGGGAGGGGGGTTACCGTTAGCGAAAGATGCCCAAGGTCTGGACTGGAAGCAGGCAATGTGCTCTGGGTGAGACACGCCAATAACGGCAGTGTGGCCAGGGGTGTCGATTTCGGCCAGGACGTCAATGCCACGCTGTGTGGTCGTGGAATGGTTAGTGGAGTACGGAGGATGGGAGAAGGGAAACGTACTGCTGCTGCATAGCTTACGATGTCTGCTACGTCGCTTGGTTGGTATACGGAGGCAGCGGAGTATGCACCTTGGCTGGCAATTTCTGTGAAGCCGGGGACAACGAGGGGGAAAGACTGGGAGTCGACAACGTGCCAGTGGAATGTGTTAATCTGTGGGAATAGGATTGAGTATGCTGAGAAAGGTATGAGATCGCGACGAACTTTGACCCAGCTCATGGCATCAAGAGTACGTTTGATGTCGGCGACGGGGTAGCTAATGGGAAACTTAGATATCACGTCGGATAGTCATGTGAATTGGCTTACTAGTTTCTGGCTGTATCCAACGTGAATCCACGCCATGGCTATTTGTGTATCATGAGCTGGATGTTTAGGACAGAAGTTGGAGATGAACACACATAAGCAGGCGCGTCGATGATGCCAAACGGAGCCTGTAATGTGTATGTCATGCCTTGCCAATCATACCACAACTGTCCAAAGGTGGTTAAACCACGGAACAGGCCCAGCGTGGAGTTGGCCTGCAATGTCGCACCGGACCCGTCCGCAGGTATGGTGAGGGAGTACCCCTCTACTCGAGACTCGACGTCGTCGAAAGTCTCTGATGCGATACTTCTCGTGGCAGTTTGCGACGTCAATTCAAGCGTTAGTGACGGAAGCCATTTCGCGCTTTGGATGGCACTTGCTGATGACGCGCCGCGGTCGATGACGAGGGCTTGGAGCTGGTCAGTCTTGAGGTAGGAGTATGTACGCGTTACAGCGTCAATGAGATCCTGTGGGGGTGTATTTACACCCTGAAGACTGATGTAGAAGCCTGGAGAAAGCTGAAGAGGAGTAGATCCAGTGGAGAACTGTTTTGGGAGAGGCCAGACAGCTTGTACAATGGATGGGGCGACGAGGAGAAGGAAGGAAAGTGGGAGCAGCATCTCGACGGACGACGAGGATCTGATTTCGAAGTATTTATGGCAGAGGAAGCTTTGATCCGGAAGCTATGGACACGCGTGTTGGGAGCACGCCTGCTATCGGAAATAACTCGACTTCATGTGTGCTCTGCATCATGAGAACAGATTTCATATGATGTGTTCGATGAAAGAACCGTCATGAGGACTTACCCGATCCACTGTAACGGCGGTCATCCGTGTGCGTCGTGGATATCATCGTGCCGCTACCAGTGCCTACCACTAGCCTCGGTTGTTTGGCTTGGAGGATGATGGCAAACAACAAGATTTTATTTTCAAGGCCCAACGCTCTTGTGTACGATATGGCACCCAGTGGTCTCTATGATCCCCTGGCTATCAATCTACGGCGACAGACTACAGCCTTACTGTCAACAATTCCTACTTCATCTCACTACGCGATTGACATCCAAAATGCGTCTTCTACGACACAACTCCTGGCCATTTTATCAAAATTGCTTGCCGTTCCAGCTCTAACGCTGACTATCGCAACACTCTATCGACCAATTCTATATGATCTCTGTGCTAGGTGGCTACAAGATCACCAAAATATCCAAGACAACCTGGTAGCATTGTGTCTTCTCATTCAAGTCCACGAGGAACTTTTTCCGTTCGTCTGCCTTTTTTTTGTCTGCCCAATTCTTCTCCTGACTTTAATCCTAGAATCCTACATCGTCTATTACTCACGCCAACATTTAAGGAGGGTCCGCTCGGCTTTATAACCGCGCAACCTTCTCCGCTTTCAATTGATACACCGCGACTCCATCGGCTTCTTCTTGCTCACTACCGAATTCTTCAAGCAAACCGCGAATTACCTCGTCATCTTATCTGGCCACTAACACCTTTATCTCTTCTCATCTGGACTCCTCATCTAGACAATGGTGCACGCCTATTAGCTATACGCTCTTATGCCCTCCAGAGTGGAATGGGCGAAGCCGAGCGCGAAGAAATGGAGCGTCAGGTGCTGGGTGAGATCTGTGGTGTTGATTGTCAGCTAGACTATGGACAAAATATTGATGGAAGTCGAAAGGAGGTAGATGGATGGATAATGCCTGTCATCGAGCTAGAGAGAGTGAGGGACATGCGCCAGGACATGATTACAACACAACACGACTATTTCACCTCCGATGAGGGAAATTCCTCTCCTCATATCACTTCGTCGGATTTATGGTCTGTTCACTTTTTTTTCTGCACTAATGTTATATTAATGGAATTTCGTAGCCCCCTCGTCGCAAACATCCACGGCACTTTCCTGCTCCGCTCACATCCCCAACAACAAGATCTCCCAACCTCTCTAATAACTACCCCAACAACAATCGTCGCCCTCCAATCCATCGCACTCCACCTCTCCCTCCGCCTGCCTATTCTCCTCACCTCACCCCCTTCTTCCGGAAAATCGCTCTTTCTCTCCCATCTCGCCAACCAGCTTTTCCCAGGCACCAAGAATCACATCATCATCATCCACCTCGCTGATACCTCCCTCGATCCTCGTGCGCTGCTAGGCTCCTATGCATCCTCACCAACGCGCCCAGGCACATTCGAGTGGAAAGAGGGTGTTCTCGTCCGCGCCATGCGCGAGGGCAAATGGGTCGTGTTCGAGGACATCGACCGCGGCAGCAACGAGGTGCTCGGCGTCATTAAACCATTGGTCGAGTCTTTGCGTTTGGGAAAGTGGATCGGCGGACGTGCATCGCTCGACGTCCCTAGTCGTGGACGTGTTGTGGCACATGAGAGTTTTGCGTTGTTTGCGACGAGATCGATCAATCCTTCGCGTACGGGGACGTTCCCGCCTCCTGTATTCTTCGGTGCACATAAATTCCACGAGGTGCTTATACAGGCTCCGACTCTGGAGGAACTGAGGACGATCTTGAATGCACGGTTTGAGAGGTTGGCTGGAGGCGCAGTCTCTGCTATCATTCGCCTCTGGGAGTCCATCAAAGCGTTGGGGCTAGCTGCTTCCACGAGGGACATTGGTCTTCGCGAGCTGGAAAAATTCTGTACACGAATAGAAAGGCTTCTTCCAGCATCATACCAGCCCATGGATGTCGACGCCTCCGACTCAGGCGAACCCCCAAGCCTCCCGTCCATCTTCCCAAACCCAACACTACGAGAAGACATGCACCTCGAGGCGCGGGATGTCTTTTTCGGTGCAGGTGCCCCCACTGCCGCAGCACGCACACATGCGGACGTCATCGCCTCCACCGTTGGCGATCACCTCGGTCTCGACGCCGATCGTCGTGAATGGGTCCTGCGTGGCCGCACTCCCGAATTTGATCTCGAGAAGGACGCCAACGGGAATATCCTCGCCGCCCACATCGGGCGCACGCGTCTTCCCGCCCGTTCCACCAAACACGAGATCGCCCCACCAGTCTTACGCCCCTTCGCCATGCACAAGCCTGCAGCTGTATTGCTATCTCGTATCGCCAGTGCCCTTTCGCTTGGGGAGCCGGTTCTGCTGACTGGGGAGACGGGAACGGGGAAGACAAGTGCTGTGACGCATTTGGCGGGAGTTTTGCGGAGGCCGTTGGTTTCACTGAATTTGTCGCATCAGACGGAGTCGAGTGATTTACTTGGTGGATTCAAGCCGATTGATGCGAGGATTCCAGGGGCGGTGCTGCAACAGCGGTTTTTGGAGCTGTTTGGGGGGACTTTCAGTCGGAGGAAAAATGAGAAGTTCGAAGGGGAGGTGAGGAGGGCTGTTGGAGAGGGGAGGTGGAAGAGGGCTGTTGTGCTGTGGAAGGAGAGTGGAAGGATGGCGACGGAGCGAATACGGGGTAAAGGGAAGGAGACAGGGACAGTTGGGGATGAGTCGAGGTATGTTTATGGTTTTTATTTTTGGTCATGTGGTCCGTTCATGACTGTGTGAGTGTAGCAGTGTGGCGGTGGAGAATCCTAGAAAGAGAAGAAAGGTTGAAGAGGGTGGGTTGAGGATATCTGAGGATGACTGGGCGTCCTTTGTGCGCGATGTACAAGAGTTTGAAGTACAGCATGTGCAGGGCAAGGGGAAGTTTGCATTTGGCTTTGTCGAGGGACCACTTGTCAAGGCTTTGAGATCTGGTGATTGGTTAGTTGATCTCTGTGGCTGTCCAAAGCCTATTTGATGCTGATCCTTGATTAGGGTTCTTCTCGATGAGATCAATCTTGCAAGTCCAGAAACCTTGGAGTGCATCTCGGGTTTGTTGCATGGTCCCACTGCTTCAATCACATTGACCGAACAGGGCTCCCTGGAACCTGTCTCACGACACCCTGATTTTCGTTTATTCGCATGCATGAACCCCGCTACGGATGTCGGGAAGAAAGACCTCCCTCCTAACATCCGATCACGGTTCACGGAGATCGACGTCCCTCCCCCAGATGCTGATAAAGATACCCTCCTGAGCATTGTTGCACAGTACATTGGTGCTAGCGCTGTTGGGGACAAAGGCGCTATTATGAACGTTGCAGAGTTTTATGCTGCTGTGAAGGAGCTGGCGGAGACACGGCAGATTGCCGATGGCTCTAATCATAGACCACACTTTAGCATGCGCACCCTTGCCCGTGCGCTGACCTTCGCCTCGGATACGACGAGTGCATTTGGGCTGAGGCGAGCGATTTGGGAGGGTTGTTTAATGGGGTTTACGATGGTGTTGGACACGTCTAGTGCTGCATTGGTTATGTCGTTGGCGCAAAAACATCTCCTCGTTGGTGTTCGGAATCCAAGGTCGATGTTGATGAAAGAGCCTGCAGCGCCACAAGGCCGTTCTTCTGACGAGTTCGTCAAGTTTGGTCCGTTCTATCTGGAGAAGGGCCCCCTTCCAGAGGATCCGATGGACGATTATATCATGACACCTTCTGTCGAGACTAAACTAATTGACCTTGCGAGAATCATCCTCACGCGGCGTTTTCCCATTTTGATTGAGGGTCCCACCTCCAGCGGCAAGACAAGTTCAGTCGAGTACCTCGCCAAGCGGACAGGACATCAGTTTATTCGTATCAATAATCACGAGCACACAGACATCCAGGAGTATATCGGCTCGTATGTTTCGGATCCTGCCACTGGAAAGCTCGTGTTCAAGGATGGACTTCTTGTCCGTGCACTTCGTAATGGAGACTGGATTGTCCTGGACGAACTCAATCTGGCACCAACGGACGTTCTTGAAGCGCTCAACCGGCTGCTGGACGATAATCGCGAGTTGATCATTCCCGAGACACAAGAGATCGTCCGCCCCCATCCCCATTTTATGTTGTTCGCCACCCAGAATCCTCCTGGTTTATACGCTGGCAGGAAAGTGCTTTCCAGGGCGTTTCGAAACCGCTTTCTTGAGGTCCACTTTGAGGACGTCCCGCAGGGGGAGCTTGAAACCATCCTGTGCCAGAGATGTCGGATTGCTCCGTCGTATGGAAAGAAAATTGTCAGCGTTTTCCACGAGCTTCAGAAGCGACGCCAATCGAGTAGGGTCTTTGAGAGTAAGCAGGGGTTTGCAACGCTACGTGATCTGTTCCGGTGGGCTGGACGAGATGCGATAGGCTATCAAGAGCTGGCGGACAATGGTTATATGCTGCTAGCAGAACGCACACGGCGTGCGGATGACAAGGCAGCTGTGAAGGAGGTGATCGAGTCTGTGATGAACGTGAAAATCGACGACAAGGCTCTGTACAATCTTCAGAACCCTGGGATCGACCCTTCATTCCTTGGATGTCCTTTACCGAGTTCCTCAGATGTCGTCTGGACTAGTGCAATGCAGCGGCTGTTCTCCCTTGTGGCTCGAGCATTGCGGTTCAACGAACCCGTTCTTCTTGTCGGGGAGACTGGTTCTGGAAAGACCTCCGTGTGCCAAGTGTTTGCAGAAGCTACCTCCCAGCGTCTTCATGGCTTGAATTGCCATCAGAATACCGAGACTGCAGATCTAATTGGTGGTTTACGACCGGTACGCAATCGCAGTACGAGAGAGGCTGAAGTGGTTCGGGAGGCTGCTGAAGTATTGCGGCAGGTAGGCATACATGAGGTGCCACTCACATTCGATGCTCTTATATCTGCTTTGGATAATGCACTGAAGCATGGCAACACTCTTTCTGACCAAGATCGGGCCCACATTACAGCTGTTAAAACCAAAGTTCTACGCCTGCAGTCCATCTTCCAATGGTATGATGGTCCCTTGGTCGAAGCCATGCGCAATGGAGATGTCTTCCTCCTCGACGAGATTTCCCTCGCAGATGACTCTGTTCTTGAGCGTCTCAACAGCGTGCTTGAGCCTGCTAGGACTATTGTTCTCGCTGAACGGGGCGGTGATGATCTCGAATATCCAGCCATTCAAGCTGTTGACAATTTCAAGCTTGTGGCCACTATGAACCCTGGTGGTGATTACGGGAAGAAGGAGCTTTCACCTGCACTGCGTAACCGATTCACAGAGATTTGGGTTCCTCCTGTTGATGATCGGCTTGATCTGGAGTTAATCGTCAGCAATTCCTGGAAATATGAAATCTTGAAACCATATACGTCCTGTATTCTTGACTTTACGGAGTGGCTCAGCACGCGGGTAGGCGATCGTTCAATATCAGGTTTGCGGGATATTTTGGTATGGTTTTTTCGTCCCTCACTGTGATGTCAGAACTGATGGCCTCTCCTCTAGGCTTGGGTAATTTTTACGAACTCGGCTTATGAACCTGACAGTAACGAATGTATTCCGCCGAGGGAACTCTTTGTAAGTGATGTATGTTGCATTGTATAGGATACTCAACATTCTTTTTCAGCACCATGCTGCTCATATGACATTCCTTGATGGCTTAGGATCACTCCCTCAGTTATCAGCATACTCACGAGATGCCCTGCAACGACTCAAGGAAGACGCAGTATCCAAGCTGTTTGACCTCGTTCCTCTGGACAATCGTGATACCTTGTTTGCTTCTGTTCCTGCTTATAATCCTGCAACTTCCATTCAATTTGGATCTTTTGCAATACCCAAGGGTCCAGGAAACACTGCCATTCACTCTTTCAATCTACAAGCTCCTACCACTCGCGACAATGCTATGCGAGTTGTCAGAGCCTGCCAAGTGCGAAAACCCATACTACTCGAAGGAAGTCCTGGAGTCGGCAAAACGACTCTCATTACGGCACTTGCAAACATTTCAGGCCACCAGCTATGTCGTATAAATCTATCTGATCAGACAGATCTTATAGATTTATTCGGATCTGACCTTCCTGTCGAGGGTGGTGGTCCAGGGGAGTTTGCTTGGAAAGATGCTGAATTTTTAAAAGCACTCCAAGAGGGCCATTGGGTTCTTCTCGACGAAATGAACCTTGCTCCTCAAGCTGTTCTAGAAGGCCTAAATGCGGTACTTGATCATCGGGGAACTGTTTATATACCCGAACTTGGACAATCATTTTCCCGACACCCTTCCTTTCGCATCTTTGCAGCCCAGAATCCTCTCCATCAAGGTGGCGGCCGCAAAGGTCTTCCAAAGTCATTTGTGAACCGATTTACAAAAGTCTACATTGAGGAGTTATCGCCTAGTGATCTTCTCATGGTTTGCCAACATATATTTCCTGACTTGGATGAAGCCATCGTCAGGGCCATGATCTCTTTCAACATGTACCTTAACCATGAAGTCAGCATCCACCGTAGCTTTGCTAGAGAAGGGACTCCTTGGGAATTCAATCTTCGAGACGTCATTCGTTGGGGAACTCTTCTTCGAGCCCATGATCCATCTCTTCATCCTATCCAGCATCTTCGTACCGTTTATCTCCATCGCTTCCGCACACAAAAGGATCGAAGCCAGGCCTGTTTATTGTTCAATAAGGTCTTCTCAATGTCCATGCCAACGACGAGTGCAAACCCCTATGTTTCGGTCTCGCGTTCTCAATTGCACATTGGCCACTTCATGGCGTCCCGTAAAAACATGGTCCCCTATTCCAGGCCAGGTCGCATCTTAAAGATGCATCTATCTATTCTGGAGTCCATTGGCTACTGCATCTCACATTCCTGGCTTTCCATTCTCACAGGTCAACGTAACAGTGGCAAAACTGAAGCAGTAAGAGTGATGGCACATTTTACAGGAAACGAACTTCAAGAGATATCAATAAACAGTGCTACTGACACCATGGACATCTTGGGCAGTTTTGAACAAGCGGATACGCATAAGCAAGCTTTAATTTTGGTTGACGAAGTACTTGCTCTCCTCGACGATCAGCTTCGCTCATATACGGGCTCCAACTGCTACGCAGAATCAGCTCACAACTTGCGACGTGCTCGAGCTGAATCAGTTCCTCTTCGATCTTCACTTCAGATGGCGTCGCGAATCATTGCAAACGTACAACATCCCTCGGACACAGCCGTGGCTCTATTGGGTAAGATCAACATTCTACTCGATGCCCCTGAAACTACTGGTCGGTTTGAATGGGTCGACGGGCCTTTGGTACGAGCCATGAAACTCGGTCATTGGCTACTATTGGATGGTGCTAATTTGTGCAACCCTTCTGTCCTTGATCGTCTTAACCCCCTTTGTGAGCCTGATGGTTTTCTAACACTCAGCGAGCGCGGATACGAGGATGGCAAATTGGAAGTTCTGAAACCACATCCCGATTTCCGTCTTTTTATGACCGTGGATCCACAACACGGAGAACTTTCGCGAGCTATGCGAAACAGGGGAATAGAAATCGCCTTTGTCACAGAGCCGTATGCTGATGATCCTTGCATCCTTTCTGATTTCCGCCGGCTGCCCTCTCTGCTTAGTCGCGTTAGGACTCCATATCTCGCGTTCGAGGCTGTAAGACGTGGACTATTTGCCCAAGCTGATACAGAACTGCACTTGAAATATTCTACTGGGAGGTCCCTGGATCAAGAATCAGGCCTATCCACTTTGGTAGATCAAGCACCAACGATAGTTGTCCAATCGTCAAAAACCGAAGGATTCACAGATGCGCATCTCTTCTTCTTTGCTCGCACAGTAGCGCCCGCATATCTTCCCCAGTTCAATCGGTTTTTAGCCAGTATACTGCCAACTTCGGATTCAAACCTTGCTCGCCTACAGGCTCTTCTTGACACCTTTCCAGATCCGTCTTTAGATGCTGCGTTAAAACGCTTTCGGGAAGTATCTTCTTCACCGCTTGGACTGTTTGAACTTGTCTGGACTCAGGTCAGCTGTCTTTGCCTTCGTTAACCACTGCAATGTTGATTTCCTGTTCCAATCTGCATGTATATGTTGAAATAATGAAATAGCCTATGGACTTCTATCTTACTAGTCTTCCGACTATCAGGGAAAGGCTTAGTAATGATATTTCCTCAGCACATCGTATGTTGCTTCAAGCACTGGACCTGGCTGTCATGCTGTTTTTGGATGAGGAGGACAAAGCTCGTATCGATTCCTTGGATGTGAAAGAGCATAACGAGAAAGATAATAGTGGCCGGGCCTTACGGCAAATCGCATCAGTGCTAGCAGCCATGAATTCTCTGGGTCGTAAGATGCTGGATTCACTAGTTTTGGAAAGTAAAACGGTAGGACAATTTTTGTCAAGTTACCTCGTTCGTTCTTGACGTATGTTGTTAGGAGGATATTAGTTTGACCCTGGTACTGATGGGTCATGGTCGGCATTTACGACGACGAACATCAACGAGTGATACCTTTGATTTTTCGGCAGTCCAAGCAATAACACGATGGATCACTGACTCTGTCGAAAATTGTTCTTCTGATTCTGTTTTCATTTCACTGGCGACGCAAGCCCGTGCCCTGAGCGAGACGGTGTCCCTTTCGTCCGGCCTTGGATTAACTGAAATTTGGTCAGCATTTTTTATCGGTGTACTGCCACCGTTTGTGAAAACACAAGTGGACGACATAGAGAAATTCTATCATTCCTTGCGGCGAAATGCAGATTCATCACGTAAGATTGTTTTCCGGGTCCGACACACTATTGAATTTCTTTTAGTTCGACGACAGTTGTTTGATTTCATAGCCCTACGTACCCTTCCAGCAGGTGTTTCTGGAGCAGCTGATTCAGCATTATCTGAGCTTGGGTCTGAGCTAGAACAAGTATGCTTTTTGAAATGGAATCGGTTGTCTAGTTTTGACTTACTTGTCCATAGCGCTTGCTAAAACATCGAGCAAGCACAGCCCAAGAGGATGTAATGATTGAGCCGACCTTCCTTGCTGCGGAACTCACTGTGTATGAAAAACTTATGCATCCCGAAGAAGTATTCGATTATCGCAGCCTGTTCTGCAAGATACTCAATTAAACATGCCAGGTCTTGACAACTTTCTTGGGAAATATTATCTATCTGGCATGCATCACCAGCGGTCCCATTCTCCGTCTTGTCTCTTATCAACATCTTCTTTGGGTGATTCAAGCTGGGAAAAGTAAGCCTTCTGTTTGCTCTAACTCTGCGTAAGCTATAAAAAAATGCAGACCCAATCCCCGTCATGGGACAGGCGCAAACGCAATGGCTCCGTGCCCTGTGGAATATGTCGTCGGACCACGTAGGTGATTTTTATTGTTCAATTATTGCTCTTACATCTTTTCAAGCTCTACAATGGGCCGTCCATGCTTCTTCAGCCCATTGAGCTCAATGCTACATTTATAGCCTGGTACAGCTTTGTCTCTGTCTCTTTGTTCCTGCTAAACTCTGAAATCATAGTGATGGGAAGCGAAACTCACTGCGCTCACTGGAGGCTTATGAGGAAGGCATATTTCGCCGTTCGCGCCTGGCTCTCCTACAGTCCGAGCACGAAATGCAACGCATCGATCAACTTTCAGCTTTTCTTCAGCAATCTATATCATTGGTAATTATATCTTCGCCTATTATTACGACCTCAGCTCACCGCTCTGATTGGTCAGATTGCAGCGTGCTTTGCGCCCCCCGTCGAGACACCAGTTCTGACCAACTTATATCATCTGAACTTCTCCGTGACGGAGGCTTCAGTGGTTGAGCTTGTTGAGCTTCTTCAACAAACCTCAAATACGTCGTTCAAGCTTGCGATTGACAAGAATTTACGCCCATTGTGCGCTCGTCTTCGGGATGTTAACACTCGTCAGAAACACATCGCAGGATTGGGTCTATGTTGGATTGCTATCGCCAACTTGATCATCGACCTTTTTGTTCCTGATTCCCCTATTGATCCTGTTGCCGCTCAAAACTCCACGAACGACAGATGGCGTCTAGATCAGGAGACGTTATCAACACAGATCAGCCTTCATCGCCAACTTGAGGCTATCATGACCGGCAATTCAGATAACGATGTTCTTGGTCACTTGGAAAGTTGCCTCAGCGATGTTGCCAAAAAGCTCTCCGCCGCGCCTCGTCTCCCCATTAGAAATGATATATCCCGCCTCCATATGTTCTGGTCAGAAGTAACTCAATTCCAGAACCATATACTCCTGCCAGCAAAAATTGAAGGACTGGTCATGGTGCTACAGCGTGGCGAAGAAAGCGCGATTCAGCGGGAGCAGGTTCTCCAAGAGTCAATGGCCGGATTCTGTCAGCGGCTGGACACTGTTTATACTGAATATGCGGACCTCACTGCTCCACTTCATTTTGCTATTTTTCACATGCGGATGGGTCTTCGGCTCATAACTCACTCGACCAGCCTGGACGATACTTCCTCAAAGACCGCATCTGCATTGGCTGCTTTCCCGTCTGTCCAGAGTTCCACGCTGTTACGTGCGGGCGCGTCGACGGCTGAATCATCAGGCATTGCCGTGTTTAGACGTTTACTGCTCACTTTAGCCGCCGTCGCTTCCGAATCCTTGTTAGGTGTTGATATCGAATCGCAGATGCAACTGGTTGACGACAATTATGGGCAAGCTCTTCGCTTATGGCTTGTTGATCGAGCAAAGGAAAAAGACCGCAATGAAACCTCCCAATCCTTGTATCGCCGCAAAAATACTGATCACGACGCTCTCAGTGAGGCCGAGATGGAAGAACTAGAACTTCGTTCTCTGTTTCCTTCTTACGAAGAAGACTTGACGCCGATTCCCCAAACATCTACTCAGCAGGACTCTCACCGCTCCACTCTCGTGCATCCCCCTGAAATGCAGCAACTCGTTGCTATTCATACCAAACTATTTACCCTCATAAAGGTGGAAGATTATGTCTCCACCGACATTGCCAGCTTCATGAATGTTCGCAGATCTGCGTTAGAATCGCTCGTAACCTCCAGGTTGCGGTCACTTCCTGATACTTTGGACGCCGAGAGCATGTCGCTTCAGTTGTCCCTTCTTCACGATAATCTCTCCGAGCTGCAACCTACAACCAGAACCAAGAAAGAGCCTTACGACTTCTATCTGGATCCCAATGTCCTTGAGATCAAGAAAGCAGCCTCGGTAGTGACTGCCCTTAAAGATCGCCTTGGCGTGCTAATCGATGAATGGCCAGAACAAATGGTGCTCCATCATCTTCGCAGCCGGTGTGATACAGTCCTTAGTCTCGATCTCCACAGCCCTGTCGCAAAGATTCTGTCTGCCCTTGAGCAACTGCTCTTGCATACAGAAGATTGGGAAACTTACGCCAACAAAGACAACACCCTTAAACTATATCAGCAGGAACTGATCGCCTTGATTGTGAGTTGGCGGCGTATGGAGCTGTCCTGCTGGCAGGTCCTTTTGGAGTCACAAGCCCGTATATTTGTAGGCGGAGCAGCTGAATGGTGGTTCCGACTGTACGACGCGGTCGTTCGGGGTCCGCTGGACGCTTGTGACAGAGAGGCACGCGGAACGCCACACAGTCTGACGCAGTACCTCGACTCTTTAATACCACTTCTGGACGATTTCATTCGCACCAGTACTCTTGGCCAGTTCCATGCGAGGATGCAACTCCTTGGAAGCTTCGACGTCTATCTCCAATATCTGGCTCGTGTCAAGTCTGGGAATGAAGAAGCAGCCCTGGGTCGTGTAAGACGCGTTCTACACGCAACGGAGCAGTATTATGGATTATTCTCGCCCCAGCTCGCCACACACCTATCAGTCCAAAAGGACATACTGGAAAAAGAGATCCGGGGCTTCATCAAGCTGGCAAGCTGGAAAGATGTAAATGTCCAAGCCTTGAAACAGAGTGCCCAACGGACTCATCATCAGCTATACAAAATCATCCGGAAATTCCGCGATCTTCTAAGGCAGCCGATTTTAGAACGACTACGTCCCGAACTAGCTAGCGTCCATGAAATGAAGGAGCCGTCACTCGTCGCCTGCTTCTCAAAGTCTGTCAACCCACATCCTTTATCCTCAGATCGCCATACTAGTCCAAAAACATTGTCTCATCGGTTTGATATAAGGCAAACGCTGACCAAATTTACCTCACTTCTTACAACTCGCGTCCAACCCTTTATACATTCCAGGTCGGCACATCTGGTAGATGGTTTAGCCGTAGACATCATTGTCACAGCAAAGGAATTGGCCAACTTCGCATTCCCTTCCAATCTCACCACAGAACGGCGGGCCAAGCAGCAGAAAGCACTCATGGTGCGAAAGAGGAAGGCATGGAGTGATCTCTTGAAGGAATTGAAGCGAGGTGGTCTATCCCCCAGCATCAAACCGGAGGTCTTGCGCCAACAAGCGGATTTACGATGGCTCAGAGAACAGTCTGTCATGTCAAGAGTATCAGAACTAGCCCCTCTGATCGAAAGAAGCGAAAACTATTACATGCGGCTGTGCGGCTGTCTCCCAGAGGTTAGGTCTTCAGTGTCGAACCATCATTCTGACCTCACGACTCGTGAACTGCAAAGAGGAATCCTGCTGCTAGAGTCCGGTTTTTCCATGGCTGTGGACCTGCGATCACGGTTCGTGCTTCTCCTATCCCCTTCATCAAATTTTTAACATTCGTCGCAGTTTGGCAGACGCCTTATTAATTTTTCGCAAGCTAGATAAGATTACGGCACGACTACGGATGGTATTTACCAGCCCAAAACTGACTCTATGCGGCTTCTTTGTCCTGGAGCATGCTATGAACACGAAACACCTCTTGTGTAGGCTTTTGGGCGCACTGCAGGAGATCCAGGATGGTATGATTGTTTTCAACGGACTCCAACCAAAGACCCCAATCCCTGTGTCCTTCATGGAAGAATCAAGAGCATTAAGCGCATCAACAAGTATTCTACAAGATCGTTTCTCGGTAGTGATACGAGACATTGAACTAAGCTCGCTACCCTTCCTATTGGAAAGTACGTATCACATTTAATCACTGTGCGAAAGCATATAATGATCGCCCTTCGTTCCAGATGAATATAATCTTATTTCAGAAGTACGACAACATTTTATTGCGACATCTGTCATTCTTCGCCACTGGTCCCAGACCTATCCTCACCTAGACTACCTCTTCCGGCCAGTACAACAGTGGCTAGTCACGCAGGATATTCAAGTCTTACCCCAGGCAGAGCCTCTTGAAACATCATTTCCGAGCATCGATGAAGACTCGGTCATCAATTCTTTGCTTATAACAGTGCAGACTTTTATTTCAAAATGTCCTGAGCCGAAACTGACGGAGACGGAAGGGGAAGATGATGATCAGTACATCCTCCACGGTTATCGCATTGTTCGTGACTTCACTCACCTCCTTAACATGAACACCATTGTATCGGCATTGGATAGCCTAACACTCCGCTGTGCACCTCATGGAATGGGGTTGGATGAACCTCTGCGGAGAATCTTGCCATTCCTTGAGCATTACCTAGATCTCGTCAAAGATCAGCTTATCGCGCATATCCAATGGACAAAAGCTCTCTTCAAGCTGGGTTTCGTGGTCTGTTCCGTGTTGCATACCCTGTCAACACAAGGGTTCTGCAAGCCGCCAGATCTCGACGATTCTGAAGATGGGAAGGAAGCTGAGGAGGGCGTGGGGGGCGTTGGAATGGGCGAAGGATCGGGGTCCCAAAATGTCAGCAAAGACATTGAGGATGAGAGTCAGGTTGAGGGTCTTCAGGGTGAGGAGGAAGGGGACGCGACTGATGATAAAAGTGACAACGATGCTATTGAGATGAACAATGATCTTGGTGGAGATCTGGAGGATATT
Source organism: Tricholoma sp. MG99 (assembly GCA_003521275.1). NCBI lineage: Eukaryota > Fungi > Basidiomycota > Agaricomycetes > Agaricales > Tricholomataceae > Tricholoma > Tricholoma sp. MG99. The sequence continues at coordinate 17,962 of QOVE01001306.1, forward strand.
CCAGACAATGGATCACAGGATGGCCAGGACTCTGATCAGGGGAGTGAAGCCGATCCTGAGGAGCGGCTGGGAAAACTTGACGTGACAGATCCTTCTGCGATAGATGAAAAGCTCTGGGGTGACGAAAAAGGGCTAGAAGATGACCGTCCACAGGAGAAAACAAATCAGGATCATTCGGAACAGCAATCAGGAGAGTCGGAAGTCACTGCAAAGGAGGGAAGCGACCGACCAAAATCTGAAGAACAGCTCAGCGGTCAGAAGGAAGGGGGTGATGAGAAAACCTCTGATGCCGAAGACGAGCCTATATCAGAAGAAGCTGAAGATGACACACAGAACGATACTGAGATTAGCGGAGCACCCATGGATGATTTTGTGCAAGATGCAAACACGTTAGATCTTCCCGACGATATGGATTTAGACAAGGATGATCAGCACCGAGGGGATTCGCCAGAAGAGATGGAATTGGATGATGAGGATAAGCAGTCCATCGACAATCCAATGGCTGATGACGAAGCGGAACCCAGCCCAGACGACGTTGCACCTGACCAGCAATCAGCGGCACCTCTTCCTGACGATACATTGGACGACGAGCAGAATGTGGACATGCCCGGCCAACAACAAGAAACAGAAAGCAATATTGAAGCAGAGGCAACTGGCGAGGATGCCATCGCTCGGCCGGACATCTCCACTGGAGATAGCGAGGCTTCATCATCAGATCCTTCTACGTCTGACAGCACGTCTGGAGGTCAAGCGGGACAATCTGAAGCAGCTGCGGGTAATAATATACCATCAGATGATCAACCGAAGAATGAGTGAGTGTTGCGCATTTCACCTATTTTCCACATTCCCATTGCTCATTACTTTCAAGGGCCGCAACTGATAATACCAATGGTGCTGAACTCCAGAGTGCTACGGAGTCGATAAATGCCGGTGCTGCTGCCGGTTCTCAGGATGGCCAAACTCAAACCCAATCCGACAGTCAACCAGCTACAAATCCCCTTCGCAGCTTGGGAGATGCCTTGAAAGAAATTCAACAAAGGTTTGATGAGATACTGGGTGGAGAACCAAGAGACGTACCTCGTGAACACACTGGTGATACCAGCATTCCCTCTCAAGTTGAATATCTGCATCCGGGAGACGCAGATCATGACATGCAAGCACTGGGTCCCGCTGGTGAAGAGCAAGTTGCAAAACTCGATGATTTGAAGATCGTTGACGAAGGCGACGAAGTTGGCGATGCAGCACCCATGGATGTGGATCCTCATTTGGCTCATGAGACTCATGACTTACCTTCCCGCGACGCAGCATCTTCGTTGGCGCCTAAATCAGTAGACCAGCATGAGGACGTGGAAGGCGCAATCACTCAAAGCGCATTGCCTAAAACAACGAACGAGCGCGCTCTGCCTTCAGATTCCTCCACGCATGAAACCAATATGGATATAGATGGCATTGCAGAGCAGACTGTCGAAGCACAATTGCGGGAGTGGCAGACTCTCGGTTTCCCTGACGCTGGGGGGGAGAGCATATGGCGACTCTACGAATCTTTGACACATGATCTCTCATATGCATTATGTGAACAATTGCGGCTAATCCTGGAACCTACCCTTGCGACGCGACTGAAAGGAGACTATCGCGCAGGGAAACGGTTGAACATGAAAAAGATCATTTCCTACATCGTCAGCGATTACACGAAGGACAAAATCTGGCTGCGCCGAACTAGGCCTAGTCAGCGGGAGTACCAGGTGTTCATTGCGATCGATGATTCGCGCTCAATGGCAGAATCGCGCTCTATACACCTGGCCTACCAGACCCTTGCCCTTGTATCAAAAGCGCTCAGTAGACTTGAGTCAGGAGAAATCGCTGTTGCCAAATTCGGAGAAAGAGTAGATGTTTTACACGGCCTCGACGATGGTCCATTCACCGATCAGTCAGGTACCAAAGTCATCAGCTCTTTCCGCTTCAATCAAAAGGCAACCAATGTATTGTCGCTTGTTGACACGAGTTTGAAGGTTCTGGAGAAGGCTAGGGAGCGTCGTTCCATGAGCTCTGCCACTGCCGTTGACCTGTGGCAACTGGAGATCATCATATCCGACGGAATGTGCCAAGACCATGACCATCTTCGAACTGTACTTAGGAAGGCAGAGGAGCAGAGAGTCATGATTGTTTTTATCATTATTGACTCTCTTCATGCTGCAGCAAGTAATCCTCCAAATTCCCAGACAGGGCCTACTCAGGGATCAATATTGACGATGGACAAGGCGGAATTCAAGAATGTAGAAGGTCGGATGGAGCTACAGCTGCAGAAGTACCTTGACTCATTCCCGTTCGAATATTACGTGGTGCTGAGGAACGTGGAGGCACTGCCGGAGGTTCTGGCGGGAACACTAAAGCAATTTTTTGAACGTATTTCAGAGCAGTAACTTTCTCTAAATCACTCATAAATGATTAATGATTAATGACTACCCGCAACGTCCCGTAAGACTTCCTCTATCTATCCTAGGTGGCATCCCAAAGCGACCTTAAGTATACTCTGGACACACCTCGGCCGAGGTTGTGAGCTCCACAAAAGACGGTACTTACATCTTGAATCTTGGTAATGACTTGGGAGGCGCGTAGGTGCTAATGATACTAGCTAGTAGCTTAGGCACGAGCCTGGCATGAGCATCGTCCCACGTATACGCGCAAGTGAGGAAACCGAGACGATGAACAGTGCTCCTCAAACATAGACTTCACGTGAAAGTTCCGGCTTTGATACATACTGGTCATGATCAGCACTTCTCCAGACACTGATCCTGATCATGCCAGTGAGTGTGTTGTCAAAGCCATCATGAACATGTATACCTGACCCAAGCTGTGGGAATTTCCACAGGAGAAGAGAATGTCCAGGACATTTATTGGTAGAGTTTTATGAGCTGAGTATCTTTTGTTGGCTAGAAGCCTGTGGAGGGTACTTTCTGGATTGGATGACTCAAGGGCCTTGATGAGCTCGAGGTGATTGCGGATTTTCGACCTGTTCCATAGCTGATATCGTCTGATCATTTGCCGAACGTGTTTCAAAAGTCCTACGCAGTTGCCACGGTAGCTGGTCAGCTTTTATAAATTTCTAGATGGAATCGAAACCGGAGAGAAGATTCTGAGAAAGTTCTGAGTTTGTATCTATTTGTCTTGGCTCCTTTCCTTTGCGCAAACTTGAAACTCCCATTGGGGTTCATTGCATTGGCAATGTCTTCGAACGTCGACTCCTTTGGCACTAAATTCAAATCCAAACACAATGCACGTCAGTCCCAAGACATTGCCGAGGAAGAAGGTCTACTTTCTGGCGTGGTAGACAGCTTCTCCAAACATTCAGAACAACCACCATGGTCACGGAAGAGGATCATTGGAACTGCAGCTTTCTTTATCGCACTTCTGATATCTGGAGCTTTCTTGCGAGGTGTTGTTTTTGCCCCGGTTTCGTATCCTAGCCACAGCCTCTGGTCTTCTGGCGAAGGCGAATTACGTTCGAACGGAACTCATGATTTCAAGCGGACTGTTTTGATAGTCTCTATCGACGGACTACGGTATGTGAATTAAGTGCATTCTTTTCCATTGCATTAAAATGTACGTGTAGAGCTGATTATCTCGACCGTGGTCTTACTCCCGATCTCCTTGCTATCAGCAAGAATGGACTACGAGCCAAATCAATGAAGCCCGTCTTTCCCGTCAGTGGTATCTCATGTCTGGTCGACTTTCTAATTCAGATGATCGTTTCAGACACTAACATTTCCGTGAGCACGATCCACTGTAAAAGAATCAGGCCCATAGCTTAACTTGTTCCAGTAACCATTGGGCCATCATGTAGGCAGTGGCGTCCAATCTTCTATTTATCAGCATTCACAACTTGCTAGGACCGGTCTTTATGCTGAATCTCACGGCATCATTGCAAACGTGCGTTTTTCTTTTTAGTACTAATAGCTACTGACCTGACGGATGTTGTAGAATTTCTGGGACCCTGTTCTGAAGACAGAGTTCCACTATAATCAGGTAAAATCCTGTTGGAACCCAGCCTGGTGGCTCGGAGAGCCAGTTCGTATCTTCCCTACCTTCTTAACAACTATCATGTCATCCTGCGCATTTAGATGTGGGAAACAGCTGAGAAAGCTAGGGTGATCACTGCGAACTTGATGTGGTCAGTCAGCACAACATAAATATGTTTTGTTTTTATCTTACCGTGAAGTTAGGCCTGGTCCTCCAAAGACAAAATCAGGTGCTAGCTCAACGTACTTTGTGCCATGGAAGGTCAGTTTTATCTGCCTTCTACTATTGCCTCTAAAACCTCGTGTTGCCTAGGATCATGTACCTCTATCGAAGAAGCTTGACCAAATCCTTAAATGGGTAGATCTTCCCCTTGCGAAGCGACCACAGTTGATAATGGGTACGTTATTATTCTTGTACTTGCAACCCACTTTAATTGTTGCTTATAGCCTACGAGCCTTCATTGGATCAGGTGGGGCACGCAGCCGGACCGATGTCCGCCCTTGTCAATGTAAGAGATGAAATGCTTTTTACATAGTTTATTTCTGATATTGTAGCATAGAGAACGTTGGGTGAAGTGGACAACTTTGCGGAGGACCTACAGAGAGCTTTCAGGGCAAGAAATCTCACTGATATAATTGACATCATCTTCGTCAGCGATCATGGAATGACAGATACCAGTAACCCTGAACTCGTGTATATAGATGAAATCTTGGGCACAGACGGATTCAAGGCTATCGAACACGAAGACGGGTGGCCGTCCATGGGCCTGAGGTTTCACGAGAGCGCAAATGTTTCGCTTTACCTCGACGTGCTCCTCAAAGCGGCGGATGCAAGCAAGGGAAAGTTCCATGTTTACACACATGAAACTATGCCGGAGAGGTACCACTTTACGAGGCACGAGCGTATTGCACCCATATACGTTGTTCCTGAGATCGGTTACGTCTTGACAACAAGGGCTGAGGGCAACGTAGGGTTGTCTAAGGGTGTATGTTTTTTCTTCTTTCTCCCTTCCGTACGTCGCGTCATCACTGCTTATCTTTCTCCCCCAGAATCATGGGTATGACAATGATGCCTTGGAGATGCATGCGATATTCGTCGCTCACGGACCGTTTTCTGTCGATGTGAAAGCCCAGCACAAGAGCCATCAGAAAGGTTCGGGCAACAAGCACTGGCATTCTACATCCGACGACACTTATATCATGGAACGATTCGAAAACGTCCAGATCTATGACCTTGTAATAAGGCTTCTTGGCATTGAAGACTTCGCTGCTGTTACAAATGGAACGACGAATTTCTGGGATAAATATCTATAATACAGTTTAGAGCATCTATAATAGACACCATCATGTATATCCTGGAATCTGTATTTACATTCAGCTACCTATGCACTAACTCGGGTCTTGCAACGGACGATAATGAGTTGATTATACAGAGAAGAACGGGAGGGCATTTAATTCATTAGTTAACATAACGAAAGCGATGGAAAATGGAAGTCGTAATTATTTAATACCGTCAATCAAAGACCATGATGTTCAGCGTCAAAGACCATATGATTTCCTTGCCGTCCGATCCCCATATGATTACCAGCAGCCGTTGGAACATATGATTGTTCAGGAAGCCCACTCTCATCCAGCCCCTCAGCAGCTTCGATGATTTCATACAGTCTTGAAGCAACTTCAGGGGGCGGCACGCGGCCACCAAGAATATCCCTAGCCGGTACAGCTGATCCGTAGAAGTCGCGGTTGGCATCTTTCCGCTCGATAAGCGCTGTCCCTTCCAACGACAGACCCGCAAATAGACCTATCACTTACGTTCAAGACACGGGAACACCAACCACAAAGTAAACGCACCCTTCGACTTAGAGTATGAGAACATTGGCGCTGGATGAGCGAGCGACGCTTGCACGCTTCCTCCTGTGCCCACAGGGCCTGCAGTCGCGCTGATGTTTCCTCCGATCGTCACGTTCCCGCCCAAAGAAAATGCTTTGACAGCGTCTTCGCTATTGAGGACAACGACGAAATCTGTGATATCCGCGCCTATTTGAAGGCCCCACCCTAGGCCGCCTGTAGCAATACATGAAGGGGCTGACCACGAGCCATCGGGCAGACGTGCGATGACTATGCCAGAGCCCGCTTTGCCGGAAAATACGAATCCTGCTTTCAGGACTTGAAATATGGCGAGACCTACAAAGTTCAGAGAGGTTGTCAAAGGGATGGAATTTATGGGCAAAGATCACACTCACCTCGTGCTCTCTGAAGAACAGCCTTGGGAATAGCATTGAGCGCTGATTCTGGTCGCTCAGGATCAGCTGTACAAGTGTACAAGCGCCGAATCAGAATCTAGAATTATTGACATGTCAAGTAGCGTACCAAGGAAGCTATCCAGTATTTTAGCTGCTTTCTCTGCTTCTCCTGGTAAATTGAATCCCTGAACAAAATCTCGCGAACCACTAGCGACCTTGGTCGATCCAGCTTGTACAAACGCAGTTGCCTGCATGCCCGCTTTTTGAGCGCCCTTTCTGAACTTGTCTAACATAGACATTGCGTTCTACAGCTCAGATATAGTCTGATGAAGATAGCAGAGGTATATTGGAAGCAGTGAAGGAGAGAACAAAGAGAAACCTGAAAAGCGCTCCGCCGAGAAGTACTCCATTACATCATCATCATGTGGTAAGCAACTGCAATCACGTGAATCAATTGATGACCGAATTACGAGTCAACACTGGTTAAGTGTTGGTTAAGTGATTTGTAAATAAACTAAGTAGCGCGCTTCGCGGCAGGGCCCGCTAGTGTGGCGGGAAACAGACGTTTGTAAATTGCAGCTGCAAATTAGCCCTGCTAATTTGCGGCTAATTTGCTGGACTGCCAATAGGTTGAACATCTGGGTGCAAACTAGGGCAAATTTGCCCTAGCATTGCCGGGAAGAATGAATGGGCCAAAATTGTATATCTACAACTGTGAACCCTCGAGGAATAAAGTATCAGTGGTGGCTTCAGAATGATGTTTTATTTAGATAGACTAATTTCAAATTTCATTGCATTCATGTCCCCGATATGATCATTATGTCCAATGAGCTCAGGAAAATTCAAGCAACTTGAGCTATACCTCCAGGCTCTCCCTCTGGCTCTCCCACTGGTGGACATAGCGGACCAGGATGTCAAAATCAATCATCATCTCTTGACCTTTTCAGTCAACGAGGAACATATCTTGTGTTCACTCAAGCAATTTTTTTCAGGAGAACCACAGAAGCCTGTTACGGTGAACTGGCGAGACATACGAGCAACGATGAACCAATTTCTGATCACGTCACATCGTGCTACAGCAGCAGAAGATCAAAGTGACAATGATAGTGATGAGAACGAGCCTCTCACACTTGTTGACCCTGAAGCAGATCCATTGAGGTGGCTAGATGATGGCCTCAAGCACCGTTACTTCGAGCTCAGAGCCCAATTTGATATCATTCACTACATTGACATCTTGGCAGATAGTGTCTCTGATGGTACTGGCACAGCACCAACTTGAAGTGATTTTACCAGAAGCGTGTAGCTGTCAAGTGCAGGGAAGAACCACAAGAAGGACAAAGACTCAAGTCACGGAGGCTGGTGATCATGTTTGGTTTGTTAGTAAGTGTTATGTAACAGTGTTATACTTAGTAGCTTTATCCAGCGTCACTAGATGCATATCCTCCCAACGAAGGTCTTCAGAAGGATGTTTTGTAAATAAGCAATCTTCAAAGTCCCTCAGTAATTGTGCGCTGTCTTGTCCTCTGCTTCGTGATAGTGCAACATATGCATTGAATGGGGTAAGGTTTGAAGTTGGAGGTTTGGCTAAATCAATGATGACATATTCAATCGTCTGACCTTGTGCTTTGTAGTCTGTGAATGTGTATGCAGGAGTAATCGTGAATTGACGCTGATGGATTTAATGAGTTATTCCATCTAGGGTTGTGATGGAAAAAGTACTTTCATATGGTGTGATTGGGATTATACCTTCTGGTAAGCCACAAAATTGTTCGTGAGGCTTCACATCAGGTCGAAACAATATTACAGAAGGTGGGTATTTCAACAGAATGGACCCATCTTCCCTTGGCTCGTCGAACCATTCTCTGGGATCCACCTGGATATCAGTTATTGTACCCCTTGTCCTGTTTGTCAAATCCATCTCTGTCGCAATGTTGATTATGACCAAGTGGGTAAAGCGTTGAGCAAAGGTTCAGGCACTTTGTCAGAGTCAGAAAATGCTGTTGAAAAAGGTAAAGGGAAAGAATTGGATGCTGGGTTGCCAGATAGCGAGAAAAATTGATTGTATTTGTCATCTACATAAAAAGAACAATGTGGGTGGAGCAAGGTTGGAGGTGCTGGAGGGCGACCGCTAGTGAGTAAAGCTCAGGTAAAAAATGGTTTTGCAGGGTGGAGCCCCAAAACCCACTACTAAAGTAGCAGGAATAAACTAAGTAGCGCGCTTCACGGCAGGGCCCGCTACTTTGTAAGTTTCATTTTGAGCAGTCCAAGGGAATAAAAATCAGCTTAGAGACTAATACATGGCACACACACCCTCTTTCAGAGTCACAGAAGAGGTTGCTTCTCAAAATAACAATGCAATTTTATCTTTCAGAGGTTCAGGTATCAGCTCTGTGGCCAGCTTAAAGAAGGAGCATTATCAGGAAGAATAACAGCACATGGTTTCTTGCCTTTCAACAAGGAGTGCACATGTTTTTTCAATGCTTTCCCCAATTTCATCACACTCATGGCAGGATCATGAGCGACTTCATAAACATTAAGCAGTTTTAGTAATAAAACCCAGGAAGCTCTGGGACCAACTGTCGAAAGCGATTGGGCTTGCATTGTGTTCATATCACCAGGATCAGTGGCGAATTCACTCTGGACATCTTGACAAGCAGGCTGTATACCAGGTGAAAGAGCACATTCAGCATTGACGAAATGCTGCCAGAGAATTTCCCTAAGGTCATTCTTAGAGCCAACGCAACAGATGCCATGTGATGCAGCCAACGCCAATAGCACAGGCCTGCTCATAACGCTCAAACCCAAGAAAGAGCTTGTACAGCTCACATCCACTTTGTTGGAAGCCAGAATAGATCAAACCTGCAAAGCATCCAGCAAAATCTCTCTCTCGTCCATACCACAAGCATGTAACCCAAGCACAACACATAATTCATGGAGCAATGGGAGAGGAAATGACTCATGGACCATCAGATCATACAAGGTAGATGAAACAGTGTGCAACAATCAAGACATGGAATAGGAGCCAGCAGTGACAAGGCACAGTGGTGCATGCTGATGAGCACAAAGCCCGTTGAGCAGATGATGACAGAAGGCTTGTTTCCATAGTTCAAAGGTGAGGCCCTCAAACACAAGACCATGAGCATTCAATGCCATGTTCAATTTCATTTTAGAAGTGCCATACATGATGAAGTGGGGGGAATCACTGTAGCACATGGTGCCCAGCAAAACATGTAAATCAGGCAAAACACATGTTGACATTTATGATTCTCCAGGATCCAGAGATGGAAGAGCACCCTTCAGACCCAGATCTCTGGTTGATTCTAAAAGGAGTGTAAATGATAGAGGCACCCATTGGAAAGAGAGACAGACCAAGGGGAGACAGAGACACCATTACAAACCCCTTAGCGGCAGGTGGGTGAACACCGTCACAAATATCATTCTCACATAAAGCGGCAAACCAGTCCAAGCCAAGTGATGCTCGGTCAGAATCACAGGTCGTGAATCATATTAGGCAATTAAATGGGTGGCCACACCAATGAACAGTAACCAGAAAGGGCCAGAAATTGTCGAAATCAGTGAAGAGAGTGCGGGGCAGAAAGGAAGTGGGAGATAAGCGGTTAAACTCAGTGGGAACGATGTGGTTGTTGATGAATGCACCCATGAGAGACAATAGAAGGGAGGAATGTAGAAAGGTCAAGGAAAGGGGGGTTGAAACCTGAGGTCTCCTTTTGTATACAGGGTAGATTACAAAGAAGATGAGACAGGAATTACGTTTGAGAGTACAGGTAAGAAAAATGAACATGTTTATGATTACAGAGGAGATGCATCACAGGATTGCTGAGACACAAAAGAATCATTTTCTTTGACAGTGCCAAAGTCATGGGAGTGGGGTTGGCATCATGTGGGTAGTGAGACATGAAAAATTTGTTTTTACCGACAGTGTCCAAAACCCACTACTAAAGTAGCGGAAATAAATAACTGAACACAATGATTTTTAGTTTGTGTTTGTCTGGCCAAACAGTGTGACTGATAAGTGTTATCATCACATCCGATCAGCCCATCCGATCACTTGACACTTGAACTCTTCAATGGCACCTCACTTGTCCAAAGACCTCCATGATCGCGTGTTGGGATTAGGCTACAAAGAGATTGAGAGCGCGATGAGATGGTAAGCAGTTTCTAGCAAACATTAATGTCTAAGATTACAGTACAAGCTTCATAACCACAAGTGATCACATGTATAGGTATAAGGTGCACAGATCGCCTCCCAACACTCCCCTTCGAGCCGTTGCGCATCCTCACAATGAAAATGAGCATTGCGCACATAGCAACACAGGTGCATCAAAACCTTTGTGTGAGGAAAAACCCTGTGGGACAAAACCACACACATGAGGAAAGCTACCAGTTATACGGCTCCTTCAATTCAGTGAGTCTATGCTCGAAAATTTCTTTATGTTCTTCTCTCCTTTGAATATATATTCCTTTGAGAGATAGGCTCTGTTCTTGTCATTTCCACTATCCAATGTCACACAGATAGTCATTACCATCCATGCCCATCTATAGTATGGTCCCCTGGGTCTCCCCTTCACACAATAGAATGGGTGTGGGTTTAACCAGACATTGGGCAGTAGTGATCGAGATTTTGAATATATTCTAGAGTCAATATCTTAACGACTTGGTGCAATTCTGGATAAATGTCTTCCTTTGCCTTTTGGCCTTTGAAGCGATATCTGAACCAATATATTCTTCTGTTTCATTAGTGGTGTTTACTTGGTTGATTTTTGACCTTTTTGGGTGCCTTTCATCGCTAACTTGAGACTTTGCTTTGTGTTTGTAGTCATGGCAATTTGTGCCTTTATGACCAAATCAGTGTTTTTGGTAATGGGCTCATCTGTGGTGATGTTGATATAGGGATTAGTGAAGTTATCCCATGATGATGGTAATGAGTCGCCAATCATGAGTTTAAAGTTGAAGTCACTAATGTGATGGTCCTTGTTTGAGGAAGAATTGATTTGTTCCCAATAAATCTTGAGTTCATCGAGGTGTTTGATAATGTCTGTGTCTTCATCGGCTTTCAGGGACTCCAAGTTGCGCTTGTAGGCATGTAGTGTAAGATGCGCCTTAGATTTGAAGATAGCTCCAAGGCTAGACCACATATCCTTCGCAATCTTGCAGGTACAGTTGATATTCTCATAACGCATAGCCTCCGTCCCAACCAAAAGCTATGCATTATGAGATATATGCATGATTGAATATGTCACAGATGTGACATGAATGTGACCCTGCTAAAATTGTGACACAATTCCGCTATAATATAGTACCATGTATGTGGTCAAGCAATGGTCAAGTGAGTATTTACTACACTGTATTAAGGGGCATTTTGTATAAAGTAGTTTTCTAACGACGATTGATTTTGAAGGTCATCTTGCCACAATTTTGCTTCAAAGCACCATCTGTCTTGGAAGCAAAATGCCGAACAATATCGACCTGAGGCAATCCAGGCAATCCTGGGTGGTTGTCAACGTATGCATAGACCATCATTCAGTGATCATGACCTGTAAGATTTTCGTGTTGTATTGTCTGGGCAGGTTTTCCAGAGGTTTTTGGTGCATCTTTCTGAATGGGAGCCTTTGGCTGTAGCCTGTCGTTGGTATCGTGCAGGTTTTGTCATGAGGTTTATGAGTGAGCTCAGGTCCTGAGGCCCATATTCAGTGATATTGTGGTGGCAGTGGTGCTCAGTGACAGAATGCATCACCATCTGTCGGCTGAAAATACTCTCTGATAATGCATAATTTAGTTACCAGGCCTATGCATTATTCATTATGCAATATGCATCACATTTCTATGCGTCCCTCATCGGTTCCGGTCCAAAGTCCATACATTATGAAATTTATGCATGATTATGTTATGTGTTATGAGAATATCAACTGTACTGATATGGTGTTTGACTCCCTGAGTTACATTGTTGATGATCAAGCTTCGAGCATAGCGATCATTGAATTCCCAATTGTGAGATCCCTGGCAGTCGACTTCCACATCAGGTTTTATCTCCATACCCATAGCATATTTCTCAACTCCACAGATCTCTAACGTAAGCATCATTTGGCCCTTCCAAGTGTTATAATTCGTGTCCGTAAGATGGTTGTTAAGCTTTGTTATCCCAGTATTCTCATTAGCCTTGGCTGAACAATAGAGGGATGGTCTGATTCGTCGGAATGGTTCACGAGAGATTGGCCACAATTCAGCATTGTGGAAGATGTCTCAGATGAAGCAGATACACAAAAAGTGTGAGTGTTGTGGTTAAAGTTGTTGACAATGTTAAGTTAAATCGCAATGTGTCAGTAGACAGCTCAGGGCCCATAACCTGTTGGGATTAGGCTACAAAGAGATTGAGAGCGTGACGAGATGGTAAGCAGTTTCTAGCAAATGTTAATGTCTAAGATTACAGTACAAGCTTTGTAACTACAAGTGATAACGTGTATAGGTATAAGGCGCACGGATCACCTCCCAACATCGCATTGTGAAATGGCGAATGGAATCAGGCATGACTTACTGAGAGCTAGCAAATTTGGCAGAGTGTTCCATTGGAACGATCTGCACAATTCTATCTTATCACAAAACCTATGGCCAGTCAACTAATCCTCTTGCAGAGTGCACTGGACAGCCCAGCCTGCTTGACCAGGATGATAGAGTATTTATAGATCAGCTACTCGAGAGAGAGCCGCTGTTATATCTTGATGAAATTCCATCCAGGTTGGAAGAAGATCAGAATTCCTCAGTCTCCCTTGCCACTCTGCAGTGTGCCCTTGTCCAGCTAGATCTCACCCGAAAGACTGTGGGAGCAAGCATAGGCAATGTGATAATCTCATGGAACAATGTCCCATCGTGTTCATCATCAGTCCAACGGTTTGCATGAGGAGCCATGGCTGATAAATTAGAAAGAGGAGAATGGTGAAAGGAGCCCATTGCTAGGCATCTTTTATACCTTTACCAGTAGGGCTCGGGCAGTTTTGGAGGAGGGTAGGACATTTGCATCCTAGCATCTGCAGTGTGGACAGCTTGACAGGCAACGAGGGCAGTGATAGGCAGAACCATTCATTCTCATTATGTATAGATACAGAGTAGATATGACTTAGGCAACACACCTCCTACACGCCATGATTGAGACCATGGGCGTGATGATAATGCTTATCAGTCACACTGTTTGGCCAGACAAACACAAACCAAAAATCATCATGTTCAGTTATTTATGTTGAAAGCCCTGTAGTAAGCAAGTGGTTTGTAAACTTCCTAGTAATCCACTCTGGTGAGTGCCTCTTTTTTCTTTCTATATTCTGGGTCTGTTCCATCCCACAAATTGCAGATCTGGATAAAACTGTAGAGCGCTGTACGTAGTAGTTTGAACGTTGAGCCTGAGACTCGAACTTGAATAGCATATAGTTTACTTGGCCAGTAGTCTCGGAGACGAATAAAGTCCATTGATATTATTAGTGCAGGCATCAGGTCATACGAGTGGGGGTGTCCAATCCCTGTGATGGCTGTGGCAGTGTCACACGTGACGCTTTGTCACAAAGCGTGACAAAGCTTGAAACACCTACTGTAAATCAATTTGCAGCCTCAATATCCCAAACTTTCTGTTACAAAACACAAGTATTATGTAGTGGGACATGATAAATATTGTAATTGCAGTTGAATGACCCAACTAGATCATGTATTTCAACCCTACAAGTTGTCACTTATTGTGAATTGCAGCGTGCATATTATGTATTGAATCAAATGATTAAAATACAACCAATTACTACCAGTACTTGTGCAAGTCATTATCTATAATGGAATTGCAATTGAGTAATACAAATAGGACAGGTATTTTACACTATGAATTGTCATCCTCCCAGAATTTACTTCCATCATCATCCTCCAGCTCATTGTCATCTGGCATATCAAACTCTTCTCCAGATTCTGATTGATCAATTTCTCTACTACTGTGAAGCTTCCACTGTCCAGACTTGTACAGATCTACTGCTTTACACAATTCTGCACGGATATCATTTACTTTTGTGCTAGCTGTTATTCCCTTCAAATTTGGAGCTTCAGCGGACTTGAAGACCTTTAACTAATCTTTCAAACTTTGTCCCTTCAAAGCTGTGATTTTTTCCTTGTCAAGAACCAAAGCAATCCCTGCAATACATTGAGCTGCAGCATCTGCTTTCTGTTTCCGCTGCTTTCTTTTTGCTTTCTTTTGCAAAATCTTTGCCTCTGTATGTTGTACAATTTCCTGTCTCCTCTTTTTGTCTTCTGTAGTTGCTTGTTGAGCCATGGAATGAATGAATTTGTAGTCTTCAGATTCAACAAAAAATCTTTTCATAAAAGCCTCAGTATCATTGTGGAAAAACATTGCTTGTGCATTGTATCCAAGCAATGTTAACTGTGGTTACCAGCGCATCATAACACGGAATGATCCCAAAGCACCTTCATTGATGTCATTGGTAAGAAGCATCCATGCTAAATCACGTTCTTCTTGGGATGCCTCATCAATAAGACCTCCAGGTGCAAATTCTGATGTGAAGCGCTTCCATGTTTCTGCAGCTCCTTTAAAAAATGCCACCAAAAGGGGCTTGAGATG
>QOVE01001310.1:0-21679 GCA_003521275.1 Tricholoma sp. MG99
AGAGCCAAGCCATGAATGGCGGCTTTGGCCTGGCCTAAGGTTTCAGGAAGCCAAAGCCGCCTCAAGCCAGGCCAAAGCCGGGGCTTTCAGGCCAAGCCGGGCCGGAACAGCACTAATGCCACGTTTCACTTTGGCCTAAGCTCAGGCACCCCGGATATCGATGCGCATAGAGGGTGGCCGTTTCAAGCTTCGTCACAGTTCACGATACTACTTGGGGTGAACAACGAGGTTCTGGGCCACAAGTCGCGCGCATGCCGATTGTTGTTATAGTTAACACAGGCCGCCGGCACGATCAACATCCCGAAATCTTACATGCACATTATATTTGGACTAGGTCAGATTGATCACTTGCTATCGGACAGACGCCAATCACCGTGAGCTCTGCGTAGACTCCGAGTTCTCGACATCGTTATCTGATTATCACTAGCAGCGTGCGCACTGGCATGTGCGTGTTCAGAACAACATCTACATCAGCTGATGATGAGGAAGGTGCCATACCCGCCTGGCTCCACAAATAGAGCGTCAGACGACTGTATTCCAAAGCTCGTACCATGAGCGTCTAAAATGTGAGTTCGACTCTCGCAGTGGCGATACTCTGTTCGTGGCAACACCTTTGTTCATTCCTTAATTCAAGTCTTGATCAATTATCACTTGCCATGCTATATGGCGCTAACGTGCGAGACGCATCATGCCTGCATAGCTCACCTGGTTATCAGACGAGATTCACGTTCAGCATTTTCATGCCGTCTGAATATGCGAGCTTGAGTCTCGCAGTGGGCAGTCACGAGTCAGATACACGTCTTTATTTTCCTATTGGTTTGGTAAGGAAGTTGGGGTTGAGCCAGGCTCACCGGGCTCATGCACTCATGATGCACTCATTGATATCGGCGTTCGTATAGATTTATAGATTTGAACGACAAATGTGCGTGTTCAGAACAACAACTAAATCAGCTGATGATGAGGAAGGTGTACCATGCCTGCCTAGCTCCACAAATAGAGCGTCAGACGACTGTGTTCCAAAGCTCGTACCATGAGCATCTAAAATGTGAGTTCGACTCTCGCGGTGGCTATGTTCGTGGTTACACCTTTTTCATTTTCCCTTCTTAGTCATTCAGTAAACATGCTCTACGCGGCACGGTCAACCAAAGCTCCCTCAGCCGTGGCCGTGTACATGCACAGAAGAATTCGACATCGAGTTGCATCGGCGACAGATCATGATCACCTGCGTGGAATGCGTTATCGCTACTTATCTTAGATTCACTGGCCACGGGATGTACAATGCACCGCTAATGGGGAGATATGTCACGTCCACCTAGCTCAACTGGATAGAGCGTCAGGCGACTGTGCCGCTTCGTTTCCAGGAAATACAGTTTATGTCTGAATATGCGAGTTCAACTCTCGCGGTGGGCGATTGGGTGTATGTTTGTGGTATCATTTTCGTTCATTTACTAAGCTATATGTAGGCTCGAGTTCATCCAGGCCCTCGAGTCTTGTGCTGGACTACCATATCACAGTGACACTGACACTGGCACCACCTTTAACCCCTTCAGTATCATGGACAGACACCGTGAGTCCGTGACCATGTACAGTATACGTACAGTTAAGATTGAAGTTCGACATCAAATAGCCGACGGATCTGGCCATAGCATGCACCACTAGGAAGACGTATCATGTTCGCCTAGCTCAATCGGATGGTCTGAATATGGAAGTTTGACTCTCGTGGAGGGCAGGAATTCATCAAATAGCCGACAGATCCGGCCATAGCATGCACCACTGGTAAGACATATCATGTTCGCCTAGCTCAATCGGATGGTCTGAACATGGGAGTTTGACTCTCTTGGAGGGCTTATTTTCTAGTTGGTTTCCGGCTTTTTTTGCTTTCGTTGTCCTATGAATGTTGGTAAGCAGCCCAAATTCGAACAATTGATTCGTCGAGCACCTCCGCTAATTCATAACATCTTGCACGCGTATAGGTAAGACCGTGACTTGTCTAGAAACAAGAACAACGCACCGCCACGATCGAACGTAAACGGGAATGAATTCAAGCTCAGACCGTGTATACCAACTTGTCATGCTACTTATATGACGCTAGCGTGCGAGACGCATCATGCCTGCATAGCCATCTAATGAGAGCGTCAGACGACATCCACGTTCAGCATTTTCATGCCATCTGAATATGCGAGCTCGAGTCTCGCAGTGGGCAATCACAAGTCGGAAACACATCTCTATTTTCCTGTTGGTTTGGTAAGGGTCAAGTTGGGGTTAAGCAAGGCTCACCGGGCTCATGCACACTCATGATGCATTCATTGATATCGGCGTTATACATCATGCATCATGATGCATCGTTTTGAACGACAAGATACTAATCTGTTTCACCTTCAAGTTCACCTAGGGTAGTAGTAAATACACGGCACGCCTTAACTCAGAAACGCCGGTTCAATGCATGCAAGCTACATACATAGTACCCTTGTCTCCGGGCCACGAACTTGAAACAACCAACAGAAACTGGTACGCCAAACATGGATCTAATTGCCTGGCGATCGTCCAAACATTCAACGTCGATCGGAAATTCGATGTACTTACACATGAATTGACACCTATTGACACCCAACGAAAATCGGACCTGATGGCGCCGAGAAAGAAGAGAATGAACCAGACCAGAAGGAGTTGAAAGCTGACCTATTTGTATCGATATTTTGTAATCTCATCAATCAATTCCAACTCGCAAGTGTAAAGTCTTGCTTCTTTTATTATGCAAGTACAAAATAACAAAGCTTGTTACTTTTTGTATAGGTTCAACTTGAGATTTTCTCCTCCAAAAAAGTGGCTACCAACGTCGCCCGCAGACTCAGTCTCCAGCGCTTGTCCAACGCAAGCATTTCGCAACTGGCGGATCACTGGCACTTGGTCAGGGTCTCGAACTTGAAGTTGGCAGCAGTAAGCTATGATCCAGCCTAACCATAGATTCACCTTCGGAGGGGACGGCAGTTAATGACAGCGAAAGAGACAAGAAAAAGGTGACGTGTCACGTTCCAAATCTTGAAAGAAATATTTTGTTAACTCGCAACGAGGAGTGTGAGCTGGTTCTGATTCACCCATTTTGTTCAAATGGAGAGGACCGAGGGTCGATGATCCATCCCATCCCATCGAGGCTCGCCGCATTCTACGGAATAGCAGGAAGGCTAATCTGTGAAATAGAGCAATAGGCGATGCCGGGCTACCACGCGGATATTATGCCCATTGTAACAGCAGTGACAATGGTCCACGGAGACTAGTAGCCGTCAACCTGAATTCAGCTATGTACTCCGGACCATGTTGTCGAGCCTAGCAGCCGCGGGCTTCAAATGCATCGGGCTACGGTATATAAAGACGTCGTCTTTTTCTCCTCTTTACTTCCCATCGACACCCTCGCCTTGTCACCTCTGCACCTCTACTCTTCCTTCACCATGAAGTTCACCGTCCCCGCTATCCTTCTCTCTCTCGCTGCCTTCGCCTCCGCTGCTTCAGTCGAGTCCCGAGTCTCCTGCAGCGAGGCTAACCGGGTTGGAACCGTCACCATCACGCCCACTACCATCCAACCCGGAGGCGTAAGTGCTCGCAGCACATCTAGCGCGCATAAATAACCGACAAGTTTGATTCGCAGACTATCTCTGTACATGGTGACTACAGCTGTGCATTCCAGAAAGGCTACCCGCCCGTATTCCAGACATATAGTCTCGCTGTTCCCGTGAACAACACTGGATACGAGCCCGACGTTCTTCTCGCCTTCCGTAATACCAGCAGCGTGACTGCCACATCGCCCTTGGATGATTTCAATGCCACGGTTAGCCAGTCATACTCCCGAGTCAAAGATGCGGTGCTTACTTTAATCGAAATAGGTTCCGTTTGGTTACTTCAACCCGTCTTCTCGGTATGTCGTGAGGGTGTCGTTCTGGTACGGACATAGTGGCACCAACGGGTCGCCGATAACCCAGCTTTCCGAGATCCAGCTCCCCGTTACCCTCACTGGCATTTAGATCATGCAGTACCTAATCATAATTCATTGCTGAGTCGTTGTCACACCTCGGCCGCGCGGTCCTTATGTGATAGGATAGGATAGGATAGGATAGCTTGGATAGGTTTACCATTACGGTCCCGTTCAGTCCTCAAGTTGGAGGTCGGTGCTCCAAGCTGGGCTGTTCGGGGGAAATACGCAAGTTTAATAGAGGCTTTGGACTTCTTGAAAATATAAGACTCATGATATAGTAATCGCCGCCCGTTGCCGAGTATGACGGTCCGTTCTGGACAAAAATCCTAGTCTGATCCTGCTATTGTCATTGCCCATTGGTCAGCATCAGTTTGCATCCATGCGCCTCATTTTTCATTACTAAGCATTGATCTGCATTACCTGGCATTAGTCAGCACACTGCGCATCAATGCCTAATCATTATGGCGCACTGATGCGCATTGATGCGCTACCCTTCCCTTAATGCCCACTATTGCGCATCACTGCTCATCTTCTCCCCTAATTTTCTCCAACACTGCGCAGCATTGGCCAGCACCATGCATAGATTTACTCCCAAAACTCCTCCCTTTTCCACTATATTATTTTTTTCCCAAAAGATTACCAATGCACTCTACTTACGACTGACTTTCCCACTGATACACATCTCAGTTAACCTCCCCCTAGCCATTTTACCCCCCCAAAAAATTCTGTCCTTACCCTTACTGCACTATCATTCATGTCTTCTCTATCATCTTTACCAGCACGCGGCCACTGTGTTGACTGTGAGTGCAAGGGCACTACATTCCTGAGTGGTACTGCACTTGTTTCGGTATCATATATGCCGCTATGTTCTTTTTTTTGCCTTTTACACTTAATACTCATTAACAGATACCTCCACACCACAAGATCCCTTGCATGTGTGGTCATCATATCCTCCATCATCATCTCATTGATCCACATCCTACCTCGCCCAACTATCTCTATCGTCGAGGAGGAAACACCGAATCTCAGTGTGCTGGATTTCAATCGGTTAGTTTATCTCAAACTTGCATAGACCTATGCTCATCAAACATCCTGATAGCTTGATAAAGATTGGACTCATCGTAGCAACTGCATCTGTGGTGTCTCATTTCTTGGGCACGACATGCCAGCACCTGAGTAAGCCGCTCTTCAGGTTTAATGTTCAAGCAAGAGAAAGATTGAGTAGCAGGGCATGGTATTATTAGAGCTGCAGTTTGTATTTGAAAGTTGACTTAGTGGTAAATCATGTATAGTGCTGAAAAGCATTCCAAGTTCTAGTTGAATATCTGGTTTGAGCTGCTGGTATTAGTATGCACCAAGCCAGATTTGGTTGTGTTACATAATAATTTGCAATGGACAGACAGATTTTTTGCTTGGATTGTCCAATTCCCATATGCATTCAAAATATGTGCCAAAAAATAATTTGGTATGGAAGTGCATATAATGCCCAGTAATGTGTTAAGAATATTGAAGTAGCAATAATGAATGACAAGTATTGTCTGGAACCATTGGGCATTGATGCTCATCAGTGCCAATCAATGCCCATCAGTGCCCATGAATGCTCACCAGTGCTCATTGATGAGGATGAGTGACAACTGATGCCCATCAGTGCAGGATAGGGATGAGCATAGTAGAAGTTGATTTTTGTCCAGGATGGACCACCATAGCCGAGCTTTGCTTTTCCGTGAGCACAACCTGACAATTAATGCAAAATTACTCAGTTTAACCCTAATGTTTCCACCGATGCCGGTTGAGAGATATTGCATTGAAGACGAGGCATAGTCGACAGGTAAGTAAACATATATAACAAAACGGAGCTTGAGGAAGAAGGAACTCAGGGAGAAATCGCGGCCGCAATTGGTAGGCAATCGACGGGCCCGGGAGTCGTATACTAGGCCCCCTTCACTCGCAAGCCAGGTCAATTAAGTATCTATATGACCAAGAGACCTACTAGGAGGAAGAAAGTCTAATCACTGGATACAGTACAGTACGTTGTCAATTGGACGATACTAGTCTAAACCTTGAATTTCTTGTTGAAGTTGACTCCTGTCTACTACAACTCAGTATATTGTGAATCAGTGATGGACATGTAGGTCTGTGATAATTCCATCATGATGTTACAGCTATTTGCGGTACCGAAGGCGCGGCCCGAATTTTTTGAAACACACTGTGCCTTCACATCGTTGATGTGAATCCATGGGTGGATACCGTGAACTGACTTTCAATGAAGTGAAATACATATATTGCAATCGATAATTAATCAAGTGAGATGAATTGCATGCGCACGGCAGGTTTTCACAGCGAGCGAGAGCGGGGATAGCCGTAGCACACATGTTTTAAATTTCCTTACATGCTCGTGTGTGTAGTTACGGGAGCCATCTGTTCCTGAGACCTGAACGGGACCGCGATGGTAAACATATCTTATCACTTAAGGATGCGCCGCCGAGGTGTGACGACTCAGCAATGAATTATGATTAGGTACTGCATAATTTAAATGCCAGTGAGGGTAACGGGGTACTGGATCTCGGCAAGCTCGGTTAGCGGCGACCCGTTGGTGCCACTATGTACGGACCAGAACGACACTCTCACGACATACTGAGAAGACGGGTTGAAGTAACCAAACGGAACCTATTTCGATTAAAGTAAGCACCCCTTCTTTGACTCGGAGTACAATTGGCTAACCGTGGCATTGAAATTATCCAAGGGCGATGTGGCAGTCACGCTCAGGCTGCTGGTATTACGGAACGCGAGGAGAATGTCGGGTTCGTATCCGGTGTTGTTCACGGGAACAGCGAGACTGTATGTCTGGAATACGGGCGGGTAGCCTCCCGCGAATGCACAGCTGTAGTCAGCATGTACAGAGATAGTCTGCGAAACAAACTTGTCAGTCATTTGTGCGCGCTAGATGTGCTGCGAACACTTACGCCTCCGGGTTGGATGGTAGTGGACTCGATGATGATGGTTCCGACCCGGGTAGCCTGGCTGCAAGGGACCCGGCACTGGATTGAAGCAGCGGAGGCGAAGGCAGCGAGAGAAAGAAGGATAACGGGAAGGATGAACTTCATGGTGAAGGAAGAGTCGGCCCGAGGGTGAGGGTATCGATGAGAAGTAAGGATGCCAAAAAGACAAACGACGTGTTTATATACCTTAGCCCGATGCATTTGAATCCCGCGGTTGCTATGCAGAGACTCAACAACATGGACCAACGTGGCTGAATTCAGATTGGCGGCTACTGGTCCCCATAGAGCATCGTCACTCGTGTTACACTGTGCATATATCCGCGTGGTAGCCTGGCATCGCTATTGCTCCATTTCACAGGCTGGCCTTGCTGCTATTCAGTAGAATACGGCAAGCCTTGAATGGGATGAATCATGGATCCTCAATCCGCTCCATGTGAACAAAACGGGCGAATCAAAACCAGCTCACGCTCCTCGTCGCGAGTTTACACAATACTTCTTTCAAGATTTGGAACTTGACACATCACCGTCTTCTCTCTTTCGCTGTCATTAACTTGCCGATGCGTCCATCCCCTCCGAAGGTGAATCTATGAGTTGGACTGGATCATCGCTCGAGAGTTGTTACTTAGTATGATTTATCCTTTATCTACCCTGACGCCCTTGACTACGTGATCCGCCGGTTGCGGGCCGAAATGCTTAACGCTGGACAAGCGCTTAGTGCTGGAGTCTGCTGGCGACGTTGGTTGCCGCTTTTCGGAGGAGAAAATCACGAGTTGAACCTATACAAAAAGTAACAAAAAGTAACAAGCTTTGTTATTCAAGAATCAATAAAAGAAGCAAGACTTTACTTATCTGTTTGGGAGGCTCTTTTCCGCATCGTGGTTACTAAGCGAGTTGAAATTGATTGATGATTAATGGAGGCTTCCTGACCCACAAATTTAGTTAAAAGCATAAACGAAGAATGTCGAATTCGAAAGAACTGAGGGATGGTGTTGTGGAGGATGGTGGTTAGATGGTGGGAAATGTTCGTTTGTTAGCCTCTGGGAAAGCTTTGCTGTAAAAGGAAATGCCAGGCAAGCAGCTATCGCGCTATGATTGAGGTCAGTGATTTCTCCGATATGTACTAAAGGAGTGCGTCAAACAACAATCTCTGCATCCCTCCACGCACTGACTTTCGCAGGGGTTTCGACTCGCTAGTAGCTACGACTCCATCAGCCACAATCACTTCAACTTGGTCACAAGATTCTAATCTGTCTGATCCATTCAAGAGTGGTACAGAATCGGCCAACAATCAGCGGCAGTCATGCATCATGCCAACAATCGGTTAATAATAGGTATAGTTAGTTCAAATGATGAGTTCCAAGTTGTCCTCCTGTTGGGTTCTCGGAAAGTCCGGAGCTCCTTTTTGTTTGACAACAGAGCGAGAAAAACAGTAGGTGGCCTGATGGATGCGATACAGAAGGTGAAGGTGCTAACACCATTCTGCCAGCTCACCAAACCAGAACTTGTGGACCCGGATGACTGTCTTTCCGAGCGCTGGGAATCCGAGGCAACAATTTGATGAAACTTTCGCGACAAGGCTGAACTCTGGAAACGAATTATCGACCCTCTTTTCGCAAAATCCCAGGGCCATCTTTACATTCTTGTGCAGCATCCATCCACAGGTAGGAGTTACTTATGGATCTCATCCGCCCGCATCTGGTTTCTGTCACCATCTCTCGTTGGCCACTACATCCCATCGCTGTATTGGTCCTGATCGTTGATGGTCCTCTATATTTCACCATATCTACGTGATAACTAGTCCCTGAAGCGCAAAAGCCCCCTCTGACCAATCACTCCACACCGACGCTCGCCTGAAATCCCTGAACGATGCTTTTTGAGACTGGCATAGTTCTGCGTGATGAAAGCCGATCGACGAAAGGCAACCTCCTTTTAAATTGTAAGAGAAGGTTTGGGTTTGGGAACTTCAGCCAGGATCGCATTTCACCGGTGTTCTGATCAGGTCAGATGTAAGTATAAGGAAGCATTGCGGGTGATCATGGACTTTTTACATATGGCATTCAGGTGACTGAGAAGTTGATGACGTGCAACCAACTTGAACCAACCCCTTTGGGGAACCCCTTCTTACATGTTCCTCCATTGTTTCAGAAAATTTGGCGTTCGTCTTATCTGGCAACATGCTGGTGTGTAACATTGATTATACCGTGGAAGAACCGGACGTCGGCATAAGGCCTGCTTAATGGCTGATCAACTGGAGGGGCAAATCGGCTGCAGAAATATGCAGCAACTTGAGGAGGAAGTGCTGATCGCTGAGTGTCAAGGGAAAGCCTGCTGATCACGACTTGGAGCGCTAGACTCGGATCGCTGAAGGCTTTCTGCGATTGGTCCGAGTCATAGGAGTTCTAACAAGTTATCGTTTTGCACTACGCTTCTCAACTTACTTACCGACGGCTGAATTTCGCACAGGGCAGAACCCGCCAAGCAAGGCCGCAATGGTCCAATAACCCATGTTCAGGTTATGGTGCGTTCCTAAGAATCCTAACTTCCTCTTGGTTATGGTGGCCTCAACTTGGAACTTTCAAGATGACCTGATTCAGAGGCCCGGGTGATGGCAAACTGACCAATACATAGAAGTCTATTCAAGGTAAATGATGGTGCACCGTGCTTCGGATGATTATTTATCCCTCTGGATCTATTTGCCTGTCTGCGATAAGATGGATCACGGTTTTGTGCTAACTATACTAACATGAACACATGCCAGTGTTCGAGTCATCACCAATGCACTGCATTGACTAGCGCTCGATGCTGAATATAAAATGAGCGGGAAACTGGTATCATGTGCGACAATTACTTACCAGTGTTATAAATTCCTCTCCACTGGCAAGTATGTGTACATCCGAAACTCTGCCAGCGACCGCACAGTGTAATGCAGTGCTATCTCAAGCTCTCAATATCGCACCTGTTATGGATGGGGTGTATTGGGGTGCGCCATTCGTCAGCTTTACCATTACCGACTTGTTAATTCTTATCGTGATGTTCATTAGGCATTTTGGTGTCTACAATGTACAGTAGCGCGCGAGTCTTTGGTGAACTATCATCTGTATAACTTTGGAGACATTGTAGGCTCTTCGGTATCAGCACATCCCAAGCGTGGACCTACGCCAACCATAATAGCGATGGTTGGGGACTTCGAAGTTTTGTGAGTCAGTTTACTTGTACACTAAAGTAACGGTGACGGTGCTGATGTGTGCCAGGTCACAGTTCTGATGTAGGTAGAATGCGATTAAATAAAAATAATCTTGACTATTAAGCACCGGTTTTTAGCCTGATGGATCTTGCTGTTACATGTCTGGGTTGGCAGGTCCTACGGTTCTACTTAGTAAGTACTCATGATCACTGCCTTCGGACCCGGTTCTTATCTCTGAATAGATGGTTAATTTTGGAAATCCCTCAGTGCTTCTTACGATGACAAGGTCTATTCACATCCCATCATCGATCATTATTAGACTGACTTATTTACGTCTCCGAGCTAGACCATGGGCAATTTCCGAGATTTTTATCGCAATTGTATTATCCATGTTCGTTTTCTTGTCGATACCTCATCTCCGAGCCATGGTAAATAATAATTGTGCAGGACGGAATGGTATTTTGCTTCACGAATCTACTTACGTGAGTAATTCTTTAGGTTTACATTCCAGTTAAAGTCTTTAAAGTTCATGGACTTGTATCACGCTAGTTGACAAAAAGAAAACTCTGTGGGCTCCAGTACTTGTGGTAAATCACAATCGTATCATCTAATGCGTTTCACTGATAGTGTGATAGTGTCTGCTTTCTATTGGTGGTTTCGGTGGGTTACCAATGTCCTGTTTGTCATATATACACTAAATCCCTAACGCTGCATTTAGTCTGCATTATCCGTGAGCGGGTCCTTTTATTTAGTATTACGATTAACCTGCTCGTAGTGGCAGTTCGTCTGAGCTTGGTTCACCCCTCTGTTAGCGAGCTCGCGACGCGTTATGACGATGTCTGGCCAACTGATTGTTTTGAACATGTTTGGAGGACTGACAAAAAATCCCTAGATTCTCATTGGGACTGGCATTGGCCTCACCTTATGCACACTTATCCTTATCACAACTGTTCTGATTACTCGCTTGAGTAGTGTACACCTTGGTGCCCAGAAGTGAAGTATCGTGCATTTATGCTGTCACCGGACATCTTCCTAATGCCATAAAAAGCCTCAGGACCCAATCAAAGATTCAAAAGCTGGTCCTATTTTTTGCTACAAGTGGCTTGCTTGTAACGGCTAATCACCTCTGCTTATTGGTTGTGTATGAGGCAACTGCTGCGTCGTCCTTGCACTGGTATGTATTTTCATACACTTAATGACCCGGAGTTTTTCATCATTCATGCCATGGTTTGTTAGGGTGCCATTCTCGTTGCTGGGACCAAAACTACATATCATCACCCTGAGTATGTGATTCATTTAATCCGTTAGAAAGTTGCTAATCATATACTTCAGTGACCATGTATATAATTCGCTTTTCGTCAGAGTAGGATACTGACAGTATCTTTATTCTACAATAGGCTCAACTCACGGCAGTCCTCTGCTTCTAATGTGGTGACGTCCTTTGCGAATGACTCCGAACGCGCGGGCCCCATAAACTTGAGCCCTTTGACGAGAAAGTCAGGTACCTCCAGTTCGTGTGGCACTACCGTTCCTCCGCCGGCCATGCACATTTCCAGTCTAATCGATAGGGTGAGCAAGGATAGGCATATCCAACTTCCTTAATTCTCAATCCCAATAGGCTGAAGGATATGATGACGCGTTAAAGGGTGAAAGAAGATTTTTTGAGGGCTGATGTCAAAGATATCCATCTTCTGCCATAAACGAAGTGCTTCGAGCTTGATGAACATGTTATTTATGAGACCCCCGGATGATCTGCGATCACCGCCATGTAAACGAATAGAAGATAATTTAAATATGCATGACATTGCCATGTTGAAGTTCCGAGATGCTGTGGGTTTTCAATTCTGAGTCTCTGCTCTTCCTCTGCGACAGTGGCAGGTAATCACGAAGAACCAGGGATACTTAAGATCTTATCACATACATCCTCAATGATTCCTCGTACATCGCATTACAATCACGTAACCACGTTATGACCCTTCGGCGTGACTCTTATGCATTTACAGGTGCGCATCTTCCACTTCATAGCGAACTTCGGGTCATAGTACCACTTGCCAGTAAGTATCACACCTCGTAGATTCAAAAAGACAAACGGTACTATTCTCAAAGCGGCTTCCCCAGCTGCAGTCCCGAGATTACGATTTCCCAGAGCGGGATAGACACATCTACATCCAAATTATGGCGTGCCAGCCTGAGTGATTGGAAGGCTTTTGGCGAGGGACCGCAATGCTGGAGGGCCTAGCCTAACAGCTTATGCTGCTCTGCTGACTCGGAGTTGGTTGACTCAACTTGAACAAGGCCATGGTCGGCCAGTGGTGCAGATTCAAGTTCTGATAGATCTGATTCCCTACTATATGTTGACAACATAAGTCCATGTCCAAATAGCGATGCAGAGTAAAAAGCAAAAACTAACTCAGGCTGTTCATTAAACCGCTTGTAGAGTAGATGGAGCACCAGAATAACCGAACACAAAGATATAATGACCATCTGCGGGAATAATCCGACTGTGTCTATGAAATGTCAGACCATTAATTCACGCTAGGAACAAAAGAAAGGTTCACCTAGTAGAATACCTGTCACAAAAAGTTGACTTTGAATCAGAGTGCTGTATGTTAGCCGTCAACAATTAGATAGCTCACTGGAACCAGATGGCGGAGAGCCGACGAAGAGGGCTCTTAGCGATGGGACGATCAAAATAACAGTGACCGGAAGTAATAACACCACCTCAGGCATTTTCTTCTTTCCGACCAACACAACCAAGGTTATGTACAGAACTGTCCCCGCGAGCAGCCAGTTGATAACAAAGATCGAGATATCGAAGGCTCTCACTAATGGTAAGCGACTAAGTGTTAAGCTAACGGTTCGACTTGAAGTATCAGTCGTCCCATTGAAATGGCTGGTTGTTGCAGAATCCCAGAATTCCGGGTAAAAATCATTCGCAGAGTCGACTAGTGCTAGTTTCAAGATGGGTAGTGCAGCGTTATTGGTATGATTGACGGCGATGAACACCGTGGTTAGGAAATAAAGGTCCATTGGGAAGGCATATTGAGGATTAAGGAACATTGATGACGAGCTCGAGCTGAAGCTGCTGAATGGTATGCTGCCCTCAATATTAAGAAGTTGAGTGGTTTGAAATTCATTAAATGTCTGGAGGCTAAATGATGATATCACTTAATTGTTGGGGGACTGAGTAGTGCAGCAACACTTACTAGAACAAGGACCCTGTAGGATTCTTCCAGTCATGGTGGGGCTTCTTGTCAGGACTATATGCATTTGCCACCATGGAGCTGCCAAAATCATGACAATTGAACTGGTAGTAATAAGAAAGAAGCAACAGTGAAGACAAACCCGTCAACGAATATATCAATTGGTATGGCTAGTTGCCCACAGTATATTGAGTTATAGAAGTCATATCCCGGAGTCATAAATCCGAGGCCACATCCGACGATGAGCCAAGAAATACTGATAGTCTTGTTGACTAGATCAATTTTGTAAATGTGCCCGAGAAACAAGAGCTGATAGTCCACGATAGGAAGAATCGGTTATGACAGAGTTGGATGAGTTTAAGAGAATAACTCACCCCGGATTGGCCCGGGCCAGCGCTTGCCACTTCCTGGATAACTCGGTACGTCTGACTCCTGCCCAGAAGAAGTCCTAGACTCGAAAAGATCGCGACTATCGAGGCCATAGAAAGCACAAAAGTCCAGATTGTATGCCGACTGCACCAGCCGTATGCCGCAGATAGTACCCGAAGAGAGCCTCTTAACAGATCTAGATATTGCGCCAGGCTTGAATTATTGTCCCGTATTTTCGTTGGCATTGTCGGATACTGCTGTGATGTGTATCATGAAACCTTGCGATTATATACATCGAAAAAACCTGTGCACCCAGGTCGAGATCTGTCATATTGTGCACACAATTGTACCTAGGTTCAGTAGGGTTCAGTACGTTTCTCACTGGCAGTGATCATCGTGGTGTATTGATGGTGATGGGAGCGTGGAAGGCATTGATCGGGACAATTAGCCGAACATTGATGACCAGAGCGCGATCTGGAGATCTCTATTGATGGCATTCCCTTATCTAGTATGTATTACATCCTATTACATCACTATCTACTATTTCCATGTACAGAGGAGGACTTATAGCGTCGAAGAGGACTGTTGAACAGTGGTTCGACCGCTGAACCACTATAGAATAGCTGAACCTAGCTAGTTAGCTACACACATGGCAAGGTGCCTCTAATATGATGGAATAGACTCAGAACGACTATTTTTGTCTCTGTTGGATTGCCGATGCCAGTCACCTCCGTCTTTGATACCTGTTCAACACAACGTAACTTACGACGAGACTCCCCATGACAGCCCATAACTCGGAGAAGATATCCGGAAGCTAAACTTGCACATGCCGCAATTACGAACATGTCTCTCTGATCGATCAAACGTGAGACGACATTTCACAGCAAGGGATTCGGAAGCGACGCCGAGAGAGTACTTCGTGCGCTTGCGACCGTCCTTGGCAGGAATGGTGAAGTCGTCGCAGTTGTAGCAAAGGTTCTGGGGACCTCAACTCCTTGCGGTGAGGAATGACAACCGACCAAAAAGCCCGAAAGCTTTGGCGAACGTGTCTGGAACGTCGATGGGAATCTGCTCAAAGATGCGCCTCCGAGTCCGCGCAGAGATATTCACTGCGGTCGTCAATCCGAGCCCACCTCAGCTTGAATTCGAGAAAATCGAGTCGCTGCGGCCTGCCCCCAAACACTGTCATGTCAATCTTTGCGTACCATCTCGTTCAAGTTCCACCTCTCGCTAAGTTGTTGATATTTTATACTACTGATCTTGCTGAGCCTCCAATACTTCAAGGCCTGACCCTAGTCAGTATCCACGTGAGACGTATATAATGTTGATGTTGAAGTCCGAGCTCACTGAGGTCAATCGTGAATTTACTTTGTTGTAAGATTCTCGCGGCTTATTTCAGCCCAACACTGTCGACATGTCTTTCTCTTCCGAGTCCTTTCTCTTACTGGCTCTGGGCACAACACAACTTGAATAGCTCAAAACTTCATTCTCATATTGTCAAGTCGAGGTACGCAGTTATTTAATGTCTATTGATATCTTCATTCAAGGAAGTTTCGAAGCTGTGCCCACAAAACATCACCTGCAAAACGATCTTCGAGAGCACTGTCCGCAAATGCCGAACTGTGAGCCTATGCATTCCTCCTCTCCTCATCCCTTTCTCATACTCACTACTCACTACCATTTTTGGGGAGCTTTTAGACAGAAATCAACATTTTTACGACCCTAACTTCCCGCCTCACTCTACTAGTCGGTTGATCATGTTCTGCTCTTTCCCACCAAATGAGCCGTAAATTTGAACGCCTACTCATTCCTCTCGCTCACCTTGTGGGATGTCGTGCCATGTTATACTTGAATCTACCTTTCCACTCTTGTCCAACTCCGCTCTGCCTGTCATCCTTGAGGCACTGCGAACGTTATTCTCCCTTTTTCCCCGCGGTACACAAATCAAAGGCTCTCGGAAGGCTCACAACCAAATGCCATTTTCGAATGGTACGGTTGTTATGTATCGTACAACTGGCAGGCGCATACGGGCTTGCTGATATCCATAGGGTAGGGGTGCGAGAACAGATGGGAGTCGAAGCAGTGAGGACAGTGACCGCTGGCATGGGGATGATCTCATGCGTGCGATAGATGTATGTGCGACTCCTGGCACAGTATTTCCCCAGACAAGTAATCTTTTACAGGCTCGAGGATTCATACTTCGATTATTATTCCGTATACATTTCCTTTATCTCTTCCAGACAACGCCTCATTTCGACCCAGAAGATATGACCCTTCAATTTGACATCTCTAGATGGCACGCCCAACCATCGTTTGTCGAATCCAGACCTTTCATCAATCTCAATTCCAATATACTGTTGCTTTTGCGACCGAAAACACATGCCTACTTCCGCAGCGGTATTTTGTGGTGATGATAACTACCGGGATGGTATGGTGCGGCTTAATGATGAGCGGGACAGCTTGGTGCTTGTGATGATCGTCCACGGGCGATTCCTGGTAATACCTCGAAAGACAAGGCTCAAAGATATTGTTGCCAGGACGCAGTGGCCCTGCTCCGCCTGTTTTAAAGCGCTGCCCAAGGAGTCGCGAGCTAGAAGTGATGGATTTGACGGTGCTGAGTTAATGACGGGTTAGATGACGCAATCGAGAAGGAGAATCTTGGGATGTTGTAAGTGTATCTTCGATACATTATATGGCATACATGTCCTGATAAGTCAGTATTGAACCCAAGCCTCGATCACTATGAATGGGCCTTAACAACTACGCGACAGATGTGTCGACTGAAGTCTGAGGATAATCATCGTAGTTGGCTCAGACTAAAGCGTATGGTTCTCGCAATCACCTCTGGAATCATTTCTTTGTCTTCACTGACTCGGGGGTCGTGACTAGGTAACAATATCTAGCAGTACATGGGATTTGGTAATAATCGCTTACCGATAATTGAGTCTTGTGACAGGAATCTGGTAGAGTTGGCCATCCAAGTGTGAAAGGATGCATAGGCACGCATAGGTGCGACCTGATACCGACGCGTTGCAGCGGCTCAGAAAAAAAGTATGTTTACTTTGTGTTTACTACGAAATGATTCACGAAAATATAAACACTTTCTCACCAGAACTGCGCTAAACTCAGGCTGGAGCTTAATTATCCGGGCCTTGGCCCTTGCGAAATCTTCCTTTCAAGTTCTCGGGTACACATCTATTTCAAAATCAATTAACTGCGTACACGACCCAGTGGGCTACCGACGGTTGATCTACCATTCGATCTACCATTCCATGTTAAAAAGTACGGGTATAAAATAGCGACTAATGTTTCGCGCGTTTCTTTCCCCTCTCCGTGCAGTCAGTCATCCACTGCACATCAACAAAATTGCGACCATCTGAGCACCAGTAAAGTTTAATTAAAGCTCGCGTGAATCTCTTTTCGCTTGTGAGTGTAGCTACAAGACGTACCTTGCACTCGGGGATTTCGAATCTTGACAACAAGCGGGACATCTTTCGGCCTTGCATGTTTGCGGTTTGATGCCATCGAACGATTCCCATTTCTCCCAAGCTTTTGACGCCTCAAAACGAGTCCTTTATTAACGGTGACCTCTGCACCTGCTTTGCAATGGGTATGCCCATGTAAGAGTAGGCTTCTTTCCCATCCCAAAATTCCTTTGCGTAGCAAATGGTGTGCGCCTGGTACGCAAGATAACTCCAGTAGAACGTTTCCATCGAAACGTGCTCAATTTCGTAGTTGCTGATGACCCAAGTGACAATCGCCCGAGACAACGCCCGACCTTTTATCATCTCTTGTCGCTCAGACACACGTAGACCTCTGGGCCTGCCTAGATTAACTAGATATAGCATTCTGAGCGTGCAAGTTCGAGTCTCGCGGTGAGCGATCTCTGGCGATCTCCAGATCGCTTTGTGACTAAGTACATATGTCATGAAAGTAATTCTCATTTAACATAGATCCAACGTAGATCGCATAAATTTGCTTGTGCATTAAATGTCAGTCATGAATGCATCCTTTCAGAGTCGTCCATGGGTATTGTGAGATCAACAAGGGTTTCTCATAATTCTGTTTCGAGTGATTGATCAATGTTAACCTTAGTACAGGGACCATCAAGTACCAGATATTCAAGAAAGCACAAATCCTTCGTAACCGTTCTTTGCACTCTCCTGGCACTGATGGTGATACACCGGTACACCCCCAGAGAAATACCTCGGTATCTCCACTTCTTCATCTCCAATTTGTTTACTCCAGAAGAAGTCCACAAATTTTTCATGGGTAAATGCCACCCAACAGTCTTCTGCATCTTGCATAGGTTCAATGCGAGTAAACTTATTGTTCTTCATGTGCTCGAGGCACTCGACGATCCAGGCGCCTTGCATCTCCTACATGAAGATTAATAACAAGGAGATAAAAGGAGCAGATAACAAGGCGCACGATGCACGTTGGTCCGTTGCAGTCGGCAGTGGGGCCATGCGGGCCATAAGGGAAGAACATGTTGGGGTAACCAGCGCTCATCAAACCGAGATAGGTTGACAGCCCATTCTTTTCCCACTTATCGCCAATGCGCACCCCATCAGTCCCCCGAATATCGATCGCTTTCATACCGCCAGTCACTGCATCAAACCCTGTAGCAAAGACCAACACGTCCAGTTCGTGCTCAGTCCCGTCTTGTGTCTTCACACCTTTGGGAATAATTTCGGCGATCGGGTTTTCGCGTAGGTTAATCAACGTGACGTTGGGTTGGTTGAATACCTCGTAGAACTGCTGTTCTAAGCACGGGAAGTGAACAGCACCAAGAGGCCGAATGGGAATCATCGGAGCCAGTATCTCCTTCCTCACAGGATCATTGATCCTTGCCCTTACCTTGTCCCTCCAGAATTCATATACCATGTCATTAGCACGCTTATCCGAATACGCATCCTCATAGTTTCCTAAGTAAAAGTGATAAGCTCCCTTATCCCACAATTCTTCGAATTGCAAGATCCGTTCTTCCGCAGTAGCATTCACGACCTTCTTGGGGATAAGGTCATAATGGAAGCCGGTGTGTGTCTGCATACGTCGGCGGAGGATATGAGGGAACAGCTCCTCCTTCAGTCGTTTCTGCGTGGCGTCGTCGACCGGACGCTGGCGCATGGGAAACGCGATTTGTGGTGTGCGCTGGAAGACGGTGAGATGGGACGCCTGTGGACCAGCCTGCTGGATAACCTGGACCCCACTAGCGCCTGTCCCTACTATGCCTACGCGTCTATCCTTCAGGTCGATGCCGCCCTGTGGCCACAGTGCAGTATGAGTAGAAATGCCAGTGAACGTGTCAAGGCCTTTGATCACGGGAATGGAAGGTTTGGATGCGAATCCCGTGCAAACGAGGAAGAAAAATGCGTGAACTGTGGTACCCGACTCTGTGGTGACTGCCCAACGACCAGTATCTAAATTGAACTGCGCAGAGGTGACGCGGGTGTTGAAGACCATGTCTCGGCGAAGATCAAGCTTCTGGTCGACATAATGCATGTACGACATAATCTCTTTGCGTGCAGGAAATTTCTCGGCGAAAGAAAAGTCTTTCCAGAGGTCCTCCATCGCAAATTGGTATATGAAAAATTCGGAATCTGTGCGGGCCCCAGGGTAGCAGTTCCACCACCACACACCACCAACGTCACCTCCAGCTTCGAGGACCTTGACAGAGTAACCCCGTTTGCGTAATTGGTAAAGATGATACATACCCGCAAAGCCTGCACCTACGATGAGGACATCGAGATCTTGGTTAGCAAGGCTACTCAAATTTGTCGATGACATTCGGGTGTAGACTGTCAGAGGGGTATTTGGCTAACCACAAGCACGAGTATAGGTTTAATATGTTGTGTAAACAATAGAGGAGCGGTTGACCATGATTCGAGCGTTATCGAAACATCAGATGACCGTGACTGATATCATCTCCGAGGCCCAGATGATCACCTACAGTCCAAGGGATGCCAACTCAGACGTCACAAGTGTTTTCTATTGAGATGCTATAGATAACCACAGGCGCGTGGTGATGTAAGGGTCATATTGGGAGGAGCTTGAGGACGATGCATCGCAGTGACGAAGAGGGAAGTATATGTCACGCGACCATAATCAATTGAATCATGTACTCCAGACCATCCGAACCTAAAAGACGTTGATAAGAGCGAGTGTTCAACACGAGCGAGTAAAGGTGGCCAGCGAGATTGGACCTCGGACGCCTCGAGCTTTGGCAGGTACCGCCTGACTTATACATTGACATAGAGGAAGATTGGACAGAGAAATTTCAAGGTTGGGAATGACTGAGAAACCGCCACTGGACGGCCTGTTTCCGTACTACATGCCGTGAGCATCCTCCTGCGAAATTTTGTTTGTAGTATTCATGAAGCCGCTCGGGAGGTTGCCAGACGGACAGTATACTGAAAACGACGTTGTACGATTCTTCTTTCTTGACACCTGACCTGTCAGGTCCAAGACAGCTCTGTAGGAGCGTCCATGGAAAGTGCCAACAGGTGCTTCAGCAGAGGACATTCGCACGTGCTGGCTAAGGGAAAATAAGCATCTTGAAGCTATTGGGATGGGAATAATCGAAAAGATTATATGCCTGTAGATAATGAGTGCTGGCGGGATAAGGGTGAATAGGTAACGATACCGATTGGCAGGTAGTCGTGTCGGTGCTGGGATATGAATCCCACCAGATGGATTTACGATCTTGGCGGCGGATGGCTGGCGAGAGCTCCACGTTCTGGAGTGTCATTCAGCTGTATCATAGTTACAGCCAGTATCGTTTGTTAAATGGCTGAGATGTTGTTGGCTGGATCTATGATCACGGTAAATGCAATTCTACTAGCGTTCGGCAAGAGAAGGGGTACTGAGGTCGAGTTGGTGTGCGA
Source organism: Tricholoma sp. MG99 (assembly GCA_003521275.1). NCBI lineage: Eukaryota > Fungi > Basidiomycota > Agaricomycetes > Agaricales > Tricholomataceae > Tricholoma > Tricholoma sp. MG99. The sequence goes on from QOVE01001310.1 coordinate 20,610, forward strand.
GTGCCTACTTGGGGTTCAAGGGAGCAGGCAGTGACCGAAAAAATCGCGGTGCTTCTTTGACATTTCCATGAATTGAGTTTGATTGTACAGCATACATATTTATGTATAAGATGTCTATGCGTATGATGATTGGCGAATTAATGTGCGTGGAGAGCTTCTCTAGCCGCATCTGTGTAGCGTCCGTAAAGCATCTCACCGATACCTTGGCCGATAACGATGGAGAGTATGAAGCTGACTTGGAACGTCCTACGGTAACAATTTAGTAGATGAACGATGAAAGAGTAAAAAAATAGCTCACATAACGGCAAGCATGAACAAGAACCCGATCGACACTTGAATCATATGTAGTAACCCCCGCGCCACTGCGTGCCGGAAGATGAATGGCGTGGCTCCACGAAGTGCGAATCTATCCAATAGCGACAGTTTCCTCAATGATTCCGCCCCTAATGAATGTTGTGTATGTATACTAGTAACGACAACCATCAGTCACAACAGAAATACCCAAGCCCAAATCACACACCTAGCCCTGCTCCTAGCAATCCCAAGCTCCAAGGCAGCACGAAGCGCAATAATCCAGCGAAACAGCAAGGCTAAGACGAAGAGCCCTGCGCACGCCCCGAATAGGGTACTCCCACGGCCGGGGACCCAGCCCTGGAGCCAGAGGGTGTCACCGGGGGTGAAGTGTAGGTAGGGGATCATGTTTCCGGTGGCGAGGTTCATGCCCATGTCCATGGAGGGGTTGAATCCGCTGGACGCCATTGTGGTTGTGGAAGTGGTAGTTTCAAATATCTGAAAAAATAATTTGTATAGCCCATGTGACGTTGAACATTCAGGCAGCCTCTCACGGTTGAAGGTGCTTGATTCGTAAAATAGCGAGGCCGAATCGGGGTACATAGTACATAGTACATGGTAGACAAGCAAGGATACCACCTGGTCTTCAATCATGTTTTGGCGGTGAATGACTTGAAAGTTGAAATTCTGAATAAAAGCGAACGTTGTTGTGCCAATTACGTATATGCTATGTGACTTGGGTTTCCCTTGAACCACCATGGCCCTCCCAACTAATGGCC
>QOVE01001318.1:0-70291 GCA_003521275.1 Tricholoma sp. MG99
GTCATGACAAAGAAAGTCTTATAGACGCCTCCGTTATTTCCCAGCCTGTCGTTACACAGCATCATGCTGAAGTCCGTATGGTTAATATCGACGATGATGCACCGGATGCTGCTGTGCAAGCTCCAGCTCACCATCATACAGAAGTCCTGTCCCAGAATCGTCCGGACCATGATGTCGACGCAGTGATAGTGCTTGATGAAGACGATGCCCAAACCCATCACGAACTGTCTAGCAGGAGACTTGCTTCAAAACCACTGGACTTCCCACGGCGATATTCGTCTGATGCTCAGGGTGACACCAGAATACCAAAGGCACTTGTCGCCAACAAGAGACTAGAAGACGACGGTTCTCTTACCAGAGCAACGGGAATGATTGTAAACGTAGTACAGCACAATGCAGACGCATGGATCGCACCCAGCTTCCTCAGACCTCCCTCACGCACTGTTACTAAAACCACCAAATCCTCGTCTACCAACGCTCAGCCACACGCGCTAGGCCAATCAAATGCTGCAAACATGAATTCAACCGATCAGCGCCTCAAAACGTCTCTCAGTCAGGAAGGCTCCATTTCCCGGCACCGGCGCGCTCCTGCGGATCAGAATCAGGACCCTACAGCACCACGCGCATCTCAGCAGCAACTTGCGCAAACGGCCAAGGAAACACCACTGGGATCAACACCCTCACAATCACGATCGAATAAACGCCGGAAGGATACGAGTTCTGACACGAGCCTGCCCGCAAAAAGGAGAAGAGTAGGAGGGGTAGAGCAGACAGCAACCATCAACGACACGAGAGCCGAAAAGAAGATCGGGAATGGTACTCCATCTCTGAAAGCCGTGGAGCACGGAGGCAGAAAGTTGAATGGCTACACTCCGAATCTGAGCAGCATTGTGCTAATTGATGAGCCTCAGCCGTTAGTGAGTTGGTGGTACTTGAGAGATATACTACTAAAGACTAGTCGAGATCGAAACGAGGGGAGTCGACTTTGGTCATAAGTACCAAAGAATATACATAATTTTGCTGCTCAGGAGACATTATAGAGACCTCGTGTTCATAATCGAATCGCAAAGAAGTCGAAAAGTCATCCATCGTGGTAGCCAAGATGACAAAGACATTGACAAAGACTGTTCTTACATAAAGTTTGGGAGGATGACCACTCTTGAGCATCAACCACGTCGACAACATACAGACAATAACCTTGAAGCTCTAAACCCCGATTGACGACTGACGATTACACGATATATACAAATACAAGAAGTTCGGTGACGGAGTGAAGAAACTACTTGTGACAATGGTAGGAAAAAAATAATAATGAACACACCATCAACAACGATGACTTTAGCCCCACTGATCCGCCATGGCCGCCAAAGAAAAAGATGAGTAGAGGATGTTGATTTATTCATTCTTTTGAGCGGAGGAGACTTCTGCTGAATCAGTTTTCAGCTCTGGATTTGGGTCTGAGTTGTTTGGTGCCTCGTCATGCGCACCATTAGGGGCAGGAGCATTGCTGCTGCTGTTGGCTGGTGGTGGGGCTGTTGCAGGGACGGCGAGAGCGGGCGGAAGGAGGGAAGCTTGGCTGAGAGCAGCTCTGAGGGCTGCGTTCTCGACACGCAACTGATCAACCAAAGTCCGACATTCCTCCCAACGTCTATTAGCCTCGTCTGCTGAAGCAAGAGCAGCGTCCAAGAGCTGGGATCGAGATTCGAGGGCTTTTACGTGTCTGATGAAAAAGAATGAGAGAGAGGGAGAAAGAGAAAAGTCAGTGAGACTAACTGATCGCGACGCTCTCTGAAAGCACGCTGTGCCTTTCTATTTTGTTCAGCGCGTTTACTGGAGCTGAGAGCTCTTCCCGAGGCGGTAGAGGTTGGAGACTGTTGAGAAGGATCCTGAGGTGGCATACCGCCTGGGGTGTAATCTGCATAAGGATAGTGTGGTGGGAGAGCGCCGGGTTGCATTGGATGAATCATTGCATGTGGCGGGGGAAGATGATGAAGCATCTGCTGTGGTTGCGGTGGAGGAGGAGGTGGTGGTGGTGGAGGAGGAAGTTCAGCGGGATTGTTTGGCGGTGATTTACGTTTTCTGTTATTGCGGGAAGGATTGATGGTAGACGGTTCTTCTCTGAGGCGCATTTGGCCCTGGATTTGATTAACATTGTTGGAAGAGTTTTGGTCGATGCCTGTGTTTCCACTGAAAGCCAGCATCGCTGCAAAAATTCTAACAACGTATTAGTAAGAGGCTGAGTAAGATGTCACACCCGTCACACTGGTTCTTTATTTTGTACTCCGGTCTTCGGCTTATATCCGGCTTGCGTCCAGCCTCTCGACCTCACCGTCGACGTCAACGACGCCAGTATTCTCTGGGACATCCCACCACGCCTCCCATACCTGTCCTGCTCATCGTTTCAAACAGTGTCCAGCCTCAACCACGTCGATCCTAGCGCGATCATCATTTACTGGCAGGCGTGAGAGCATCCTCGAGGCTTGAGTCTTCACCCCTTCTTCGCCTTGAGTTCCCCCTTCTCATGGACTCTCATTCACCTACAAATCCTTCTGCTCTCAAACCTTCCCTGCGACAGAGACTTTTCTCAAATTCACGAAAAATTCAGAGGCAACAGCCAGCACACCACCCTGTCGAAAATTCTGCCAGCACAAGCAGTACGCTTTCCTCTTCTTCTATTCATTTTCTTACTAGTCTATCTTTTAAAGGCACTTTAACCGTCGAACACCCCAATTCTCTCACTAATGGAAAGGTACAACCGTCTACTTTGGCGCCACCTCTCTCAGTGGCTGCAAGTGCAGCCCCTGCCGCTCTTCTCAGGGCAAAGGTAGATGCTTCCGATAGGGAACAGGGTTCCCTCAATACCACCCTTACTGCAAATAATAGACGAGTCCCGTTCTATCGTCGCAAGCCTTCTAATAAATCATCAGCCTCAGAGGTCGCTCTTTCTCACTCAACCTCTCCCTCTCTTATCAAGTCAAGACCACAATCTTCCCGTTCAAGACCCTCTCTTCTTTCTCGTGTCGTTCTCAGAGTTGTTCCTTGCGTAAGCCCTGATCCAAACGTCGTCCTCAACAGCAACAACAACCACGACGACGCGTCTGAACCAAGGCCTTCCCTTACCTCCAAGGAAAATTCACCTGTCCGCCCCGTGGATCACGATATGGATCAAGGTGCCCCAGAAACACAGGTCCCAGTAGTTGCAGATGATCAAGACTCTTCAGCTTCCCCCCCTTTGACCTTGCCACCCGTTATCATTCAAATTCAACCCCCTCCCCCATCCCCAGATGCAGAAGTCATCGTTCCCCCACCACCAAGCGCACATCTTCTTCCAGTAGATGAGACAGATGGGGTCACTTCAGGTGCTGTTCAACCTCCTGGCTCCACTGGTGACCAGATCGCCAGAACAAATACCCACGATTCAGAGGATTCTGATGGTACCAGCTATACAGATGATGATGTAGATGATAGGCATATGGTGGATGAACAGGACGAGGAGGAGAGATTGATAAGGAATGGGGGGTCGGGTATTCCTATCGGATCTGTACGTCCCCTCGTGCCCTTGGTCGGGTGCCACATTCTTACCCTTTTGGATGTTCACCACAGGACGGTCTTCCAAAACCATTATTGCCTCCGGTTTCCCCCGAACACGCTGGCCGAAAATGTCTGGTACTAGACCTGGACGAGACGCTTGTCCATAGTAGTTTCAAGGTACGTTATGAAATGACCCATTCACATCAATTTTCATTGTGGAGCACTTTCAAAGGCAATACAACAAGCCGACTTTATCGTTCCCGTCGAGATTGAATACCATTGGCACCATTTCCATGTCCTTAAGCGACCTGGAGTCGACAACTTCTTAAAAAAAATGGGAGAGATCTACGAGGTCGTCATTTTCACCGCTAGTCTAAGCAAGGTAAAAGCGTCGTTATCGGTAATCACATCGTATTAACCTCTTAGACAGTATGCCGACCCGGTCCTTGACAAGCTTGACATTCATCAGGTGGTGGCACATAGGCTTTTTAGGGAAAGCTGCTACAGCCATAAAGGCAACTACGTCAAGGTAACTTCATCATTCACGTCACTTTTCCTTTCCTCACCATTTGTAGGACCTATCCATGCTTGGCAGGCCGATAGCAGACACTATCATCCTCGACAACTCACCAGCATCCTACATTTTTCACCCGAATAATGCTGTTCCCGTCTCATCGTGGTTCAATGACCCACACGATGCAGAACTGACTGATCTTATTCCATTTTTAGCTGACCTAACGTCTGTACCAGATGTGAGGGGCATTCTGGATGGGGCGCGATAAGTCCATTATGTGGACTTGCCAGCCCCGTATGACATCCTCGTCGAATATATACCCCGCCGAGCCACTGTCCTCATGGGGGCCACACATGCCCTTTTCTTTCTTAACATACCAACCTCGCAATATACCCGCCGCAAGTCCCTTCATACCCCGCCACACCCCGACTTGTCTTGTGTACTAACAAAGAAGGATACGGAATCATTCTGTTCAGCATACTGATCCTGTTGTCGGAAATATACGCGTTGCTCACTGCACTCCAGACTCCTCACGTTCATTATTTTTCATCATTCAACAAGTATTCACCACATTGCAATATTCTACCCGCTCGTAACATTTCATATACTTATCGTGGTTATCCATATCTGGGACTTTGTGCAGTTTTCAATTCTGTCTGTACTTACCCATCTTTACGACTTGACGACAAGTACACGAGGAAATTCTATCTGTCAGTGTACGCTGTAACACTGTAAATTAGAAGTTTTCAACTCGGTTCCGGAACAAAGACCATCATGATCACGTGATGCCAACGCGGGTCTGAACGTTGAGGTCGTTCAACGTTCAACGCTGATTGTGTTCGTTCATCATGGCCATTTCAGACGGTTCTGCGCGACGCCCCAGGAAAGGTCCGTGTCGCTCTTTTGTGCAGCGGTGCTTTATTGGAATCTCCTGCAGCTACTCCAAACTTCATAACATACTACCTCGTCGCGTACAATATCCTATCAACAATTGGATGGGGATACATCCTCGTCTCCACGTTCACCCATCTCTTCAACCTCGACGGTGCAGATATAACCGCACCTAGAACTGCCTCCTCGACCATCTCAGATCTTCTTAGGTCATCGGGGCTCATCTCTGGATCACTCGAGAAACGGCTGCCGACCTCGCTGCTCCCCATCTATCTCCGCTCTAGATCGACGTTTGCACGGATAGGCCCACAGACCGCCTTTGTCCAGACCTTCGCGCTACTAGAAGTAGTACACGCTTTATTGGGCTGGGTCAGAAGTCCACTGCAAACAACTGCCATGCAGGTAGCGAGCAGGCTCTTTCTCGTCTGGGGCATAACCGAAAGATTCGAAATCGTACGTTTCCGAATGACGCGTGTATCCGCGCGTGATTCACCGTTTCATTACAGGTCCGTACGAATCCTCTGTTCACCTCGATGGTGCTTGCGTGGTCGATGACAGAAGTCATTCGCTATTCCTTTTACGCCTGCAACCTCCTAGGATTTGAACCCTTTGTTCTTCTTTACCTCCGGTACACCACCTTTTACGTGCTGTATCCCGTGGGTGCTTCGTCGGAGGCTTTCCTCATCTACGCCACCCTTCCCAAGTCGTCGCCCATCCCGGGCTGGCGAAGTTTGGTGCAGGGGATGTGGACACCAACCGACTACTTCCGAGCTCTCCTGTTTTGCATATGGTGGCCTGGTGTGTCCCGTTCTCCTCATCGTTGCATTCCTAGTCACTCAGGCTATCACACAGCGTTATATGTATTGTACAGTTACATGATCGCACAGAGACGCAAAATCTTGCGCGGCAACAAATTGAAAGGCTCAAAGAGAAACTAGGGTCGTCCTTCCTAGTCAAGAATCTGCGTAGCTGCTTAGCGGAATAGACAACATGGTCGAAATGCTGTCTCTTTACTAAATCGCATTGTTGATACTAGGAGAAAACCCAACTCGTGCCCCATGCGAGTAATCGTAGGTAGAGTACCCTTGGTATCAATGTTAATCCGATCCCATGCAGGTGCTAATCAAGAAACCTACAAGACTTCAGAAATTCATCCCCTATAAAAGTTGAAAATTAATATGCGCGGTAAGCATGAGCCGGAACAAGGATACACACCTATGATGGCCATATTGGAAGGAAACCCCTCTCCCAGCGCCAAAATGCCACCGATGCAATACCTAAATGCTGCCAGTCGTATCAAAGCCACGGGATATCATGGACATGGAACTAACGTAGAATTGGAACTGATTCGGCCTTTTTTTGAAGAAAAAAAAGCAATTGAGAGTTAATAGACAAAGAGACTGAAAAAGACATACCCAAATTAAAATCGGAGAGGTTCAAAGGAAACCTCTGACCACTCATCGAAAGAGAAATCGTGATATAAGCTGAGCACTGGTATTTGAATATCCCTAACCAGGGGAGATCAAACTTCGTTCTCTGCAAAACGTGAGACGTACCAGATACATACCGGATCCGTATTGAGAGGCGGCTTCGCCGCCAGGAATCTGGAAATCTATTATTCGCATCTTACCTTAAGTCTAGTAATACAAACTGACCAGCTTGTACAAGCTCAGAGCAACGTCGTAAGGAAGATATATGAGTGTGGTACCCGTGTCGATTGCCTACATTTGACATCGATGTTACATTGTCAAAAGTCCCTGGAGAAAGCGAATTATAACACACCGCAACCAGGTTCGTGATAACTGATGTTGAGTTGACTGTGACCGCATCCATCGAGACCGACCAATATGTCTATATGGGAGGTTGAACAGTCATATCATCCAACAACTCAGCTGAATTTGACACTACCTTGGACATTACTGGAACCCATGAAATCATTCCGGTCGCTTTGGGCGGGTCAAAACAGCCTAAGCAAACCTGCACATGAAGGTGTGAAGCTATATAGAAGAAATAGTACCAAAAAACCGACCTCAGAACCTGACGCTGGATTTCTTGCCAGGTGAACGGAAAACAGGGGGGCAGCCAGTGTGCCATTTTCGATCAACCTTTCGAAAAACGTGGGTTGATTTGATGTTGAGATGGTACTGAACGCTAGGCCTAATATCCCATCATTCGGAAAATCACAAATGTCATCCGATATCTGCCCAACGGCGCCGAATATTTGCCCTTGCACGCTCAGATTACCAACGGAAACGACATCTGACGCCAGGTTTCCGTAGGCATTGCCAGCACCCTGCATGTCGAAATCTCGCCATTAATAAAATCGCCAGTTTGACGAGCGCAATTACGGCTGACATATGAAATAGAAAATTCGTCTGNNNNTATCTCTGTAAGTGGAGCTTCGGTCAGCATCGAGCTGATTATTTGGACAAGATGTACAGTCAACGGGAACCCAGAGATCGGCAGATCCCGTGTCAACGTCCACCGTTAGGGTTTGGGCGGGTGTCCCAATGTTGAGAGGACCATAGTACAGGCAGTCGACAGAACCGGAAACAAGATCCTTCATAGGAATGGTGCCAGTTCCAGGAAGGATAGAAGGGAAAAGAGGCGCTTCAGCGGCGGCTACTAGAGAAGCTACACTGACGGCATTTTCGCTCAGGGCGTCAGCGTTGGGAAGAAGGCTCATAAAACCGGTACCATGGTCAGGGCCGAGGTCGATGCCAGCCAGAAAGTTCTTTGCGTTCGCATACTTCCCAAGGAGGCTACGTAGCTCTGCTTGCTGCAATATTCAATCGTAAGTGGCAATTTTTGTAACGACCGGAAGCCAGTTTTTACCGGAAAGGTCGAGTCAAAGAGCCGTATATTGCCATTTTGTACACCGGGCGGTGACCGGCGGCGGCTCAGAGGTACAGAATATCCAACGCCAGCTTGTAAACTTGAAGCGGGTGCAGACAATGCGAGACCGAACAATGAAAGGAGGATCGAGAGCTTGGGCAGTGATAACATTCAAAGGGCGAAGAAAGGGATAGCTGGTGAGCCTATTGAAGTTCAGTCTTAGTACTTACCTGCATAGTATGAGGCTGACAAACTAATGATAGTTGTAATAGTAGATCAGAATTCCGATTTTATATCTTACCATCGGTCATATAGAAAGAACCTCTGACAATACTTGGAGTTTTCGAGGGAGCTATGCATGGGAATGCTGTAGAAAGTTATTGGAAAATGGTAAGCTGATGCCTGTTCACACTATATTAGTAACTTAGAATAACACTGTTGACAGCCCCAGCTGACTCGCCGAGTGACTATGAGAGACTCATCTGCCTTCGGGCTTAAACCTTAAGGGCTCAATGCCCTGAGGACAGAGTACCGTCGCAGACTTCCTAGCCCAGAACTTGGATAGTATTCTATAGCTACTCATACAGTCCTGCCGGCCAAAAGCGTGTAGTGAAACAAGGGAATCAGGCTAAAGTTCCAGTGCTATCAGCTGTTCCCAATGCTCGTTCCGAGACGTCGTGGGATTCAGAGCCACAAGGACACCCGTCGATGGTTTTAAATATCATAGGAGGGCAAGATTTTGTAGTCTCCTGTTGTCAGTCCTCCGGGATTCCTAAACTGACTGAAAGGCGAATCGGAATTGTAGATCTTAGATAGTGGCGTCATAGGAAAGAGAGACTGTTTTCTGCCTTCTGAGGGAGCGACATGAAGCGTATGGCTCTGCACACTTTGCGGAGCAGTCGCCGTATCGTGATATGCCAGTGAAACAGGAACAGCCGGTGAGGCACATACCCCGCATCCTTTTCTACTCTCCATGATGTGCCATTTACTATTGCATCTTCTCGAGGGAGATAATTGTCTTCGAGCAGCTACAATTTTAAAGGCGGCGACAGCAATGACAATGAGTAGCACAAGTCCGCCCACAATGCTTCCAGCAATCACAGCTGGATGCGTATGTGATTTGGAGGTACTCAAAAGCGGTGATGGCGAGATTGTCCAAGGTGGGAATGCGCTGGGAGCTGTAATTATGCCAGAGTCGAGAGGATATTCGGAAAGAGCTTGACTCCGTGCTGTAGTATTGGTCCTGCCGAGAGAGATGCTAGCCCGAGCGACAGCTGCTAAAATCACAGAGATATAGAAGTATAGAAATGCGATGCGATGCATTTCGAATTGGAATTCGAACTAGAAATGAGGTGCAACCAATTGTCCTGATATCGATGTAAAAGGGGCTCTGGCAAAACTCGAAGTTGGAAGCAAAACTTTGGAATAGGGTTTAACTTTATAAACGGTTTTGCATCACATGATGATCCTACTAAGGCAGGCCCTGGCCCGCTGGAGCGTCTCGAGCCTCGCCGTCGATGTCCGAGTCTTCGCTCACATTACTTACTACAAAATGTAACCCACAAGTTGGTGTGATCCAGCCAATAAGCAGATAATTGTGTATGTCGATCAGATAGTGAATGCACTCCGGTATTTTAGCGGTATTCGTTGGCAGCAAGGACAACAGGAAGCTCGTCGAGTCAAAGCCTGGACAGATCCCGCGGATAACATACAGATGGGAGTGGTTGCTACATAAAATTCACTACAGATCTAGGCTAGAACGTGTACAACACAAAAAAAGCAAACAATAGGATGTGGTTACAACAATAAATCCTCCAATAAATCAAGACCGTTCTCCCCCTGATGAAGATTGGTAGCATGATAGGGAAAATGATACAGCTTAAAGACCCATGGCTGAACCAATGGATCTTGCAACAGAAACGCCGCGTAACGGACTCCCGACGTCAGAAGGCGCAACTGAACCTCTACGGGAAGGTGCCACAGAGCTGAAACGAGAAGGACCAGCAAATGCATGGCGTTGCTGCACCCATAATTTATCTTTGGCGCGGATTTCAATGTTCTCAAAAGGGGCTTCCTGAGAAAGCTTGACACAGTCGCGGGTACCAAGGACGAGCAATTCGAAGAAGAAGGACGCGGCTGCACGACGTGACGCCTAGAGTCCATTTTGAATACAAAGTAGAAGAATTAGGTGATAGCATCATACCTTATCAGACATCTTTCTAAAGCTGAGCACCTTGTCTATTTGTTCTTCGCCAGCGACAGGCTGCAGCTCTTTCCTTATGATACCCAACGCCTTGACCGTATTCTTACTATACCCCTTCCCTTCATTGTCGGCTGCTTGTGCTTCGATCTCTGTACCTTGCGTCTGTGTTTGAGTAGCAGGTCGGACGTCGAACATCGCAATAGGGCACGAAGCATCAGCATAGGTCTCATCGCCCTCTTCGATGACGGCACCGTCGGGTGCAGGAGTGGACAGTCGGCTTAACGTGGAAGGTGCAAGAGACTTGGAGCGAGCTCGGTCTATATTTATGTCACCTGCACCTATACCAAAATCGGGTACTTCCAACTGGTAGTCATCCAGTCCACCTGTCTGGTCACCGAAGTCAATGACACCGTCTGGACCAACGCTATGCCGCCCCATGATGTCACTTCCAAGAGCGTGACTTGGTGCAAGACTGCCGGCTCGTCGCCCCAGTTCGACGTCGTCTTCGTGAAGATTTTCATCAAGTCGAGGTCGTTTATTGGAGCCTTTTTCTGGAGACGTGCCTCGTCGCTTAGGTGCAAACCCACCAGTAAGAGGACGCATGAAAAGCTGGGCAAGTTCAGGGGCTAAGCCTGGTGGTGCAGCGCAGATAAATGCACCGTTGGTTGTAACTTTCGTAGGAAGAAAATGTGCTAATGGATCGTCACGGATTGCAAGCAAACGCATAACGACTGATGATCTAGGAAGAAATTGTTGGTCAGTCAGAATATTGCTGACATCTTTGGTCATTGGTGCCCCAAGCCCCGCGCCACGTCCTCGACCAGTTTTAGCACCAGGACCATCTTGCAATTCAGTGACTGAATCAATAATCTGCCTTTTCTCCTTGACCTTGCGTTTGGCCTTGGAAGCTTCCTGGGGCACCTCAGCAGCAAGAGGTTCGTCAGCAGCAGGCGTCGCAGGAGGTTCGCTGAGAGGAGACGCTGGTTGACAGATTGATCAGAATCATCACACGTTCAAACGAAAGCACACTTACAAGCACGAGAAGACTCCCGTGTCTGGCCTGGGGTCTTCTCGATATTGTCTAACGGCATATCGTCAAATCCAATACCCAAATCACCCAAATCCATTCCCGCAAGTTCGGGAAAATCCATGTCCACATCACCACCAAATGGGTGTTCCGAAGCGCCTCGACTTTTGCTCCTGTTTGAGAGCAGGTCCAAGTCAAGATCTCTCCCGTTTTGAGCCAGCAGGTGAGAATGAATAGAGTCCCGATGATACTGGGCGTCACGACCAACTCCAACGCTCTCGTCCACGCTCATGGTTTCATCATGGCCATTAGGAGTTTCACCCCCGATTGGTTCGTCATCCAAATTGATACCAAGATCGACATCATGGAAGTCCTGAGACCCAATACCGTCTGAGGGGCCCATGTCAAACGGATCATTGAAGTCAAACTGTAGAAAGTCATCGGCAGTGCGTAGTGTAATGTCATCTACGTGTGCTTGGTGGTGGCCGTGTGGTTGTAGTGGGCGATCTTCGAAGCCCAGCTCCCTGAATGACGTTGATGAGTCTATAAATGTGAATATAGTGAGCACTCACCAATTCACATCAGGTAAAAGAAGATCTAAATCCAGTCCACCAGGCTGAAGGGTAATCGCGTTCTTGTTCACTGCGAGCTGGTCCTCGGTCATGTCGACAACACCCGGACGGAATGCCTGCAAATGCACGAAATGCAGCAACATGAATGAAGGTGAACATTAGATATAACTGACCATCTTTATTTTTAGGAGAGCTTCATTGCAGTCATCCAAGAGGTATTTTGCTTTCCGACTGTATATACGAACAACACCGAGCAGAAGCTGACCACTCAGGCGCAGCGCCATAACTTCGATTTCCTGACCCATTATCGCGTCTTTCGCGGCAAAATCAAATCTTGCATAATAAGAGACCGCTATCAAGACATACCAACAGACTGTTCGATATCAGTTTGGAGGGTTTGTGTTTTCGACAGCTTGCGCTCCATGTGAGCGGCGAGCCATACTTTGCCTAGAGGACCCCGCCGAGATAAGATAGTTTCCGAATAGAACTAGAGAATCGTATAACACATATGTCCAGAATCAGACTTCAACTAGGACTTACCATGATAGGAGGTGTCGCGAGTGGACGCGACTGTGGCAGGACGTCGAACGGAACTTGACCTGAAAATGAAACACCGTAGCACAGCCATAACACGTGCAATCGGTATTGACGGCTGTTTGTCAACATTTTGAAATTTGGTAACTCCATTGAAATTTCTTCGAGTTCTTACTTCCTTACTCATGCTGGCTGTTTCTTCCCGTTCCTGTCTAAAACGCGCCCTGTGCGCTAATCTGTCAAAGCAAACCTCATTTTGCAAGTTCTTTTTCCCCTCGGTTCCTACACATTTAGTCATATTTATCCAGCAAATAGACACAGGTCGCGTTTTTCTACAGTTCAGTCATCGCAGTCATCGTCCGCCCAGGATAATGCAGATTTAGTCACTTCACTTCGTGCGCATCTCGGTATTGAACCGGATGTCGAGCTTCAGAGGAACATGAATCAAACTACACGTGCAAGGCTTGCAATGCGGATAATGGCAGCAGCAGAGCAAGGAAAATATGCTTCATGCTTAGAGATCGCCTCGAAGATGAAGAGTGAAGGCATACGCCCTGATTACTCTACCTATAGTGCTCTTCTCCAAGCTGCAGCCGTTGAGGGTGCTTGGCTGGATGCTTGGGCTATCCTCGATGATATGTTGTTGGTTGGAATCAAACCCACAATCGCTTCATTTAATCATCTACTTCAGGTATGTCATCCGACCTCTTATTCTGGTTCCTTCCTTATACTTGGCAGGCTCAATGGTCTCGTTCTTCACAATATGTTTGGCCAGTCATTGAGAAGATGAACGAAATGAATATAGCTCCCAACTCGACGACCTTCTCTTATATCATTCTTCGCTATACCGATGATAGTAATCTGGAAGTGGCTTTGCAATATCTCAACGCTATGAAGGCTCACAAGCTGGTGCCAGAATTGCATGCCATAGAAGCCGTCGTGACTCTCGCCGCGGACAGTGGCTATCCCAGACTAGCTATTGATTTAGCCTCCTGGTTTGAGGGTGCTTCCATTCGTAGGCTCGGTCCAGCAGTTTGGATGAGCTGCTTGAGGTCTTCTGCCGACAGCCTATATGTGAGTATACGATACGAATATCACCTCTTCTCTGTTTGATCATTGTATATCTGGAAGATGGGCGGTGTACTTCACTGTTGGAAATTCGCTGTCCAAGACCTTAACTTAACCCCAGATGAAGGCCTCTGTCTTTCTGTTCTTCACACAGCTGCCCGGCATGGTCTTCCGGACTTGGCTACAGATGTCCTTCGAGTTCTCAAGCTCATTGCGGTGCCATGGGAGGAACATCATTTTGCCCCGCTGATAGAAGCATTTTGTCGTGCCGATCAGGTCAAGGAGGCTTTGCTTGCCTTGAACATCATGCGAACGAGCGAAATCGAACCCGTGACTGAAACTGTATACCCATTGTTCGACGTCGCAAAAAGAGATACGGATTCAATGGACACCGTATGGACCATCATCGACAAGCTCCACCAGGAGGGCAAGCAGATCGATGTCAGCGTACTCAATGTTCTCATCCAGGCATCTGTTGCTCTCTGTGATCTGCAACGCGCAGTCGGAGCGTATAAAAGTTTTTCGGAGTACCAGACGACACCAGATCTTACAACCTTCAACGCCCTCCTCAAAGGATGCGTGGCGGTCGGCCACCGAGAACTGGGACGTTTACTGCTAGCAGATATGAAAGAAGCAAAGATCAAACCAGATCAGGAGACGTACGAACAGTTCATCTCGCTGTGTCTAACCCAGGACAACTACGAAGATGCTTTCTTCTATCTGGAGGAAATGAAGTCGGCTGGGCACGTCCCATCCTTGTCTGTGTACGTCTCGATCATTAAAAGATGTCTCTCCGCTGGCGACACGCGCTACACTGTTGCAGTGGAAGAGATGCGGGAAACTGGTTACAGGATACCATCGAAATTGATGCGTGAGATAAATGATGCCGCAGGCCGAAGGGAAGAATCAAGTAACGATCACTTGCCAGGTGCAGAGGGCCAGACAGAGGGCCTTGATGGGGCAGCACAAAGATTCATAGAAACAGGTGGACTCGCGGGCACGGAAGAACTAGGTAAAGCGCCAAGTACGTACGCTCAGGGATCACCAGACTTGAGGCCATATCCCCAACAGTGAATATTCCGCGATTCCATCCAGTACATATTCACTGAATCGCTGCCAGATTGTGACTAAATTATAGCCAACATTCTAGTGCGATACATACCGTCTCGGTCCTCCTGAATTTAATGATATTCTTGTGATATTCTGGTACTGGAATGAGAAGGTAATTCTCTACTTTAACGACGAAATTGAAATTTAATGCTAGGCCTGCATTCCTGAACGAAAAGGCATAAGAGTATATGTAGCAAATAGAAATTTACGACCTTCGGATACAATTCGGATTAGAATCAAATCTGGTAGAATTTCAAGATTACCATATTGGTTATATATAATACCTATAATTGAGGCGGCCTTAGGACGACTCGGACTCCATATTTTCAAGTTCACGCTGCTTCAATGTCACTATCCAGTGCAAGCTCGTCAAAGCTAGGTGTGTCGTTAACATCCTTTCCCTTTGTTGCCACAGTCATGGATAACTGTGTACAGTGATATGGTATATCTCCATTACTACATCAACGTATTCAATTACTGAATCAGGGCTTCAACTCTTATGATATGTAGCCCAATCTGCTTGAAAGAAGTGTCGGCCAAGATAATCAACGAGCATATCGATAGTTCTTGTACGAACTTACACGTAGGATCATCTACACAGCAGTCATACTCCACTGCCCGAATCCGTCAGGGGAAGACAGGTTCTTCCAGCCCAGTAGCTCCCATTTTCAAGTCCATTGCAAGTCCCAGGAAGACAGAGTCTGCACCGCAAGTTCTAGTGCCGGCAGCTAAACGTCCTGTTGAAGCAGAAGATAACTTGCAGTCCACGAGAGCTGTCAAGCGTACCAAGACGACGTACCTGGACTCGGCTGCACCTCTTGCAGAAAGGCTTCGCCCCACTACGCTACAGGAGTTCGTCGGACAACGGCACTTGACTGGCTCCGAGTCGGTGCTCACGAATATGCTAGCGAGTGGTTCGGCAGGATCCATGATATTTTGGGGTCCCCCAGGGTGAGTGATGACGATAGGCATCCGATTCAGAGTGTTACGCGAAGTATGATAGGTGTGGAAAGACAACGTTGGCAAGGCTAGTAGCTAAGCAGACCGATGCGTGTCTGAAGGAGCTTAGCGCAACAAGTGTTGGGGTCCACGATGTTCGAGCTGTTCTGGAAGAGGCAAAGAACCTACTTGTCCTGACGGGAAGGTATGCGGTGGGCCGACTCGGACATCATGCCATCCTGCTTACATCGGCTCTTTCTAGAAAAACTGTCTTGTTTCTGGATGAAGTCCATCGATTCAACAAAGGACAACAGGTACTACCAACTTTCTTGCTTTCTGTTGTTCAGTCTTCTTCTATATTTAGGACATATTTCTACCTTACGTTGAGCAAGGACACATCCAAGTCGGCACTGTTTTATTTATACATGAAGAACGGCTGAGGTATCCTTTCTTCTAGCTCGTAGGCGCTACGACAGAGAATCCATCCTTTAGGTTGACTGGCGCGCTGCTTAGTCGTTGTCGGTTGGTGACCATTCCCTGGAAAGCTTTGTTGTCTTGACCATCTTGACAGAGTATTTGTCCTGGAACGACTTACGGATGATGAAATGAGGACAGTAATACTCGGTGCTGTGAAACGTGTACTGAAATGCGTAGACAACGAGGACTCCAAGGAGTCCTCATCACATTCGGCGCCTGCTCCGGGAAGCTCTCCGACCTCAACACTTGGAACATCACAAGAAACAGCGATATCCGAGACAAGGGAGCCTCCTTGTCCCTCCATCCCACAGCTAACGACGAAAATCTTGCAGAGCATCATATCCCTAGCAATGGGTGATGCAAGGGCTGCCATTTCTCTCTTAGAAGTGGTCATCAAGACACCCTCGGATTGCATAGAAGATGCTCTTCTGGATGCAATACGGCGGTGCGCATCTGCTTCTTATGATCGTACTGGAGAAAGCCACTATGATATGATCTCTGCACTGCATAAAAGTGTCAGAGGAAGCCACGGAAGTGCAGCGATGTATTGGCTGGCAAGGATGCTTACGGCAGGAGAGGACCCTTTGTATATTGCCCGCAGAATGGTCGTCTGTGCAAGCGAAGACATTGGGTTGGCAGATAGCCAAGCGCTCCCCTTGGTATGTTGATGTACATCCTTAAGTATTGCATTTAATTAGCATTGATGGCTAGGCTATGGCTGCGCTACAAGCTTGCCAGACCATCGGTATGCCTGAATGTCGTATCAACCTTGCCCACATAGTTGCATATCTCTCTGAGGCTCCAAAGTCGATACGCGCGTATGAAGCATATAAACGTGCTGAAGCTGCTGCAAAGTTAGACTTGACCATCCCTGTACCACTGCAGGTGAGGAATGCTCCTACGGGCCTGATGAAGCAGCTAGGTTATGGCAAAGACTACCGTTATAACCCAGAGTATGCGTAAGTTAGATGTTGGTTAAGGGGCGATATTCTTTTCGTGCTCATACAGATGGACAGGCATCCGGTTCACAATACGTATATGCCATCTCAATTCGAAGGTGAGAAGTTCTTAAAGGACAAGGGTGATGTATCTGGAAAGATTTGGGACGAAGATGCCTTGAGACACTGGGAACACGAAGTCAACGATGGCAAGGACTGGCAAGGACGTAGTGCTGCTTAAATAATAAATAGTACAGGCCTCAGCAATTCCTCGTTAATCATGTATCATTACTGGCCTCATTACTAGGAAGTAGAAACAGTTCCTCGCTTAGCTACTGAAACTTGATGTCATTACATAAATACAGATGTCACAATATCGCGTGATAGTATCGTCCTCAAGCTTTTGAAAGTTACAAGCATATAAGGAACGATTATCTTCCTTTGCTTTGGTCTGCCTACGGGTCGACTAAATGGATCCTCCATCTAGGGGTAGTGGCCATTACTTCGGGTCTTCCGATAGCTTATTCGTTGGTTCTCCTGATTCCTCTTCAACGCCACGCTCGATTGGCCGTCGCAGCATGTCTGGCCCCTCGGTTCCTCGTAGACAAGGAGGCTCGGCCGACCCACTTATATCCACTGGCGTGATGAGAGACGCTTCCAAACTAGATCACCAGTGGACGCTATTCGGTCAACTCATGGAGAATGAAGGCCAGCTGCCTAGTCCTTATCATATGTCAGCGAGTAGAAGACTAAGCACGCCTCGGGGCGAGCGCGAGGAAACATCTACTTCATTGACAGGCTCGGGTTCGACTGCTATCCAGAAAAGCAATGGAGATCCATTCCTAGACGTCCAACCTGTCGTAGAAGAAAACGAACCAGCGGCTGAATTGGATGGCACTGCGTGGCTTCCTCGTCGAGCCTCCTCACCACAAAACCTGTGTTCTTCGGAGGACGACGCTAGTTACGACTCTGATTCGGACTCAGACACGAGCCATACCCTCCGCCCTAGTTCCTCTACGCCTTCAGAGCGAACAGCACTGGAGTCTCTGTTAAATCGCATCCCAGCTATGTCTATTCTGCATCGCAATGTCCTCAAATGTTCTATAGCCTATTTCATCGCGTCTCTTTTCACGTTCTCCCCCCACTTGTCAAGCTTCATTAGTGATCTAACCTCCCATGGCCCTGGACCACACACACCATTCCCAAGTGGGCATATGGTAGCAACCATGTAAGTCCTTTCAATCTAGACATCTCTTGGAAACTCAATAGTTCTGTAGCGCTGTATACTTCAATCCTGCCAAAACAAAGGGGGGAATGCTTGAAGCAGATTTCTTCTGTCTTGTCGGCCTGCTTTACTCTGCATTTGTCTGTCTTTCGTCCATGTCACTATTCTGGTGGCTTGAGCTGCAGCCTGGTTGGGAGTGGCTGGGCGACCTCGTTGCTATTGTGTGGATCGGTGTTAGTATGAGTGGGGTTGCCTGGGCCAAAGTCTGGCTGGTACGTGTGGCTATCGATATATTTCTAGTAATAGAATTAATTCTCGCGTCAGGCCAGTCCGTCTTTTAATACTGGTAAGCACAAATCCCTGTGACTCGCTCGTGGGGATTCACTCATCAGGTTTTTTAGCGTGTAGTATGACAGCCATTATAATATTTGTAGTGTGCGTGACTATCTTCTTCCGTGTTTCCCCTATTTACAAGGCTTCCCAGTTTGGTTAAAGAAGGAGACCTGCATACGCTTATCCAAGTATCTACGATTGTTCTATGTGGCTCTCTCATATCCAACATAGTCTGCTATGTTGTCTGGCCTCAATCGGCACTCTTCAATCTACAAAGAGATATGACCAAGACTCTGGATTCTTTCTCCACTGTCCTCTCCATGCTTACCGGAACCTTTCTCCTCAAAGGAGAGGTACATAAAAAGCATCATCTTGAAAAGATGCAACAGGCGGTAGAGAATCACCAGAGCAGTTTTACAAGTCTCAAGAAAAGTTTGAGCGAGGCGAGGACCGAGTGGGTACATCGAGGAGGCGAAGCCGGGTCCAGTGACGGAAATATTGGGAAGCAGGCCTATGGAGACGCTGTGGATAGTCTGAATCGACTAGGACAACATCTCAATGGTCTGAGAAGTGGTACGCGGCTGCAGTATGATTTGACCAAGGCGGGTGTTGAAGTGAAGAATCGAAAGCGGGGAAAGAAACCGAATATACCTGTGGCATTTGACGTTTCAACAGAGGACGATGAAGAGAAGGCTATGTTGAAGGCTGCTGCTGTCATGTTTGGAGATTTAGTAGATGAATTGGGCCCGCCTCTTAAGGCTTTATCGGTAAGTTTCCGAGAATTGTTTTAGTTAATCCTTCATTCAAAATTGACAGACTGCCTGTACTTCGTCCTTAATCCGTCTCCGAGTGGCCTTTGAACAATCCCAGTCACAGAAAAACAAGAGGGGCATCTTTCAGCCTAGCGAATTCATCGAGCTTGTCGATGGGATCGAGAAGGCGTTGGTGCGGTTTGAAAGCACATCAAATCATGCCGTTTTGCGCTTGTACAGGAAAACAGAAACTCCCATGCTGTCTCGGCGAGTTTCTGTTGCGAGCCAAACGCTGTCTACTCATGGAGAAGAAATGGACAATGAGCATGTGTTTCTGGTGTATTTGTGAGTAGCTTGCTACTTCTGAGATGACTTACTAACACTGCCTAAGCTTCATTTTTACACTGCAAGAATTTGCGACAGAGATGGTATCCCTCATCGATGCCATGGGCAGGATATACAATTACGAACAAGCAAGAGTGAACCGGGGAGTTTGGTGGAGGCGTCTGCTTGGAGCCATAGGACGTGGCACTGGTAGGATGTGTAGCTCAGCCAACACAACCTCGGTGCACCCTAGTTTGAAGAGGAGCTTGTGTAGGTGTTTCCGCTTTTGTAACATATGTCATATTTTGAGGCTCTGCACAACAGCTGCCTATATTATTCCAGAGCATCGACGGCCAGTTGCATTTTTCCCCAAAGTCCGACCTCATGCCCCAAATACAATCCAGACACCGCCAAGAAACAAGCTCTTCATAGTAGGACGTATCAAGCAATCATTGTGGGAAGTCGGGAAAAGGTTATCTGAGCGTGATGCTAAGTATGCATTCAAGGTAGGAATGGCGATTGCCATATTGTCATCCCCTGCTTTCTTTGATGCAACGAGACCCGCCTTTGTTGAGAACTTTGGTGATTGGGCACTGATATCGGTTTGTCATTCTTTATTACCAATTGTTCTATGCTGAATGTTCTTAGTGTTTTGTTGTGATGTCGCCGACTATAGGAGCAGTAAGCCTCTGAGGTTTCCTTCTGATTCAGCCCTGAATTCTGAATAGACAAATCATCTAAGTTTGCAACGTGTTCTTGGCACTCTGTCGGTATCTTCGCTTCAATTTTGCGTAACAAATGAATGACGTCATTTCTGGCAGGTTTGGCGCAGCCGTCGCCGCTGGAATATTTTCCCTTTGCCCTGACGATCCAGTCTTGCTATCTGTCTTTGGCTTCTTCTTTTCGCTACCTTGCTTCTATTACGGCTTGTCCAACCCGCAGTACCTTACTGCATCACGGTTTGTGCTACTCACTTATAACCTGAGTTGTCTGTACAGGTCAGTGGTCATTGATGTTTTGATGTCCAAATGCCTCAGCGGCTCACCGTGAATGCCAGCTACAACCTGCGCCAGAAGGATGTTTCTGTACTCCATATTGCACTTCATCGTGCATTTTCTGTTATTGTTGGGGTTGTGTGGGCAGCTTTCATCTCACGGTTTTGGTGGCCTGCCGAAGCTCGCCGAGAGCTTGGCAAAGCTCTGAACGAGTTGGGTCTGCGATATTTAATACATTGACAAGAACCTGATAAACCTTACTTTACAGGTTTTGCCTGAACATGGGGTGGTTATACACACGTTTGGTTGCTTCAAACTCCTTTGCACCGGAATATAACGTGGGTGAGAACGAGGAGGATGAAAACGAGCGCGAGCATGTGTACTCGAACGGAACCACCTCTTCCCAGCGCACCAGACTCAATAACTCGGTAAAAGAGTTTATGGCAATGTTTGTATTTCAAAACTGCTACTTGCGATTAGTAGGCTTATGGTCCATATGAAGGGAGTTACACCTGCAAATCAAATTAATTGAACTCCAAGGGCTGCTTGCTCAGACGCAGCATGAACCACGTCTCAAAGGGCCCTTCCCAGTTCTGCTGTATCGTGGAATTTTGACAAGCCTGCAGACTATTCTCGATAGGCTTCATAGTATGCGCTGTGTCACAACAAGAGAAGAATGGTGAGTCGCATTTTGACACAGTGGAAATCCTATACTGTTTTGTTCATGCCTTACACAGGTATACGGCAAGTGACAGGCACACCTCTCATCCTTGTGGACATCTAACTCCCTAATAGAGCGTCCGGCAGGATTTTATTATTCCCGTGAATAAAGAGCGTCACGAGATGGTTGGAAATATCATTCTCAGTCTAACTATCCTTGCATCTGCGTTTAGACTCAAAGCTCCACTTCCGCCTTACCTTCCACCGGTAGAAAAGGCAAGACAACGACTGGTATGCCGCCTATTTTCTTCCCCACTCCATCGAATCTCACTATCAAGAAAGGTGGATGCCATTCGCAGACTGGACGTCGTAAAAAATCGAGACGTCAAAGGTTCGAGACAGCTTCTCTTCTTTGCGTACGCTCTTACGATGAAGGGTGTGACCGAGGAGTTGGAGTCCTTGGGGCGTACGTTGCAGCGAGCATTCGGAGTAATTGGACAAACACCCGAGGAGTTCGAGGCGTTATTCATGGATCGTGAGGAGAGCAGAAGAAGGATTGATCATGCCGCGTAAGCGATGCATGGTGCTATCTAATCAAACATCATTGAAGCAGATCATTGTAATGTCCTTTACGTGCTGCATATATGTTCATCCGAGTCCCAATTGTACAACCGTAGAATCGTATAATGTTCCGTGTTTATATATATCCTGAGAGCGCTAGAAAAATTCGAGATACAATGTATAGACGATAAAAGAACATACACAAAACGATACATGTACGATATATATGTAGTGACTAGTTAGAACTGAGTTAGATAATGCAACAGATGTCGAAGATACAGTGTTCAAAAAAGTGTGGAGACTGGGCCTCAGTCGGTATGTAAGTGACTTGCTGGCTTAAGATCTTACGTGTGTTCCGGCGAGCCAACGATGTGCCTTGACATCGGTGATTGTTGCACGAGTCTGGGGGTTAGGATCCAGGCAAAGGGACATCAAATGTATCGCCATTCTCGATGGTTTCGCACCGCATATGACAAGGTTGCCGTGGATAGCGTCTGCCGTCGTCCTAAACGGCGATGCCCCGGTAAGTAGATAGGAAAGGAGTACACCAAGCGTCCATATTTCAGCGGGAGCAGCTTGGTAATGTTGATGGAGCAGAATCTCAGGGGCAGCATACGCGGCAGTTCCATAGAACTCATCGTAGAAGGGACGCGTTGGCTCGTTCGGATCAACCACTACGGCACTCCCAAAGTCGATCAATTTGACCTGAGCTATACGTTAGTTGCCTGATAGATTCGGGGTGACAGACTCGTATACCTTCAGGCTTTTGTCAATGACAAGGTTCTCGTCCTTGATGTCACGATGAGTTATTCCTTGGCTATCCAAATAATGCACAGTATCCACAACTTGAGAAAATACGTATCGAGCTTGTTCTTCGGTAAGTCTTTTGTGTTCTGATTGCTCGATACACTCGAACAGATCATGCGACGCACGCCTTGAAAACTGGGGTCGGGGTACAATCAATGCAGCAGGATTGGTGGGAAGTGTTGTCACCCTTACACGAGAATCCTTCTCGTGTGCGAATTTCTGCGGAGTTGCTGGGTACCAACCAGGAGAGGAGGGTGATGGGGGTGAACTGCTTCGTTCTAGACTATCTAGTGAGCTGCTGGACCCTGACGGAGATAGTGTAGGGGTTGGGCAATGTGGAGATAGAGATGACCAGGAAGTAATCGTGAGTTTAGGACTGTTTCTTTGAGACTTGTGCCACGGCGAGCCATGAAGCTCTTGAACCTAGGCAAATACAGTAGATAAATATCACCCCGTGGTAAAGGGATGTGAACGTACAAGGTAAAAATACAACGAATCTTCGAAAAGGTCCAAACACTTGACGATGTTTTCATGGTCAAGCAAGCTAAGTAGAACAACTTCTGTAGGTAACCTGCCGAGAGCGTCGTTCTCCATCCAGGCGTGATCTGGTACCCTGCTCTTGATGATAAACTTGATCGCAACTTCATAGCCGTCCGTACGATGATGTCCTGTCATCACAAAGCCATAACCGCCGGTACCAAGTTCGCCAGAAAGTGCGTAGGCGCGAAGAAATCGAGAGTCCAATTTGTGGTTGACAGGAAAATTCCACGAATAAGAAGTAGCGTTGTTACAAGGGTCCAGATGACATTGTTCAGGTTGTACGTCGTCTAGAACCTTGGGCGGGCAAGGAGGTAAGGCACTGAGAACAGAAGGACTGCCCTGGGAACAGCCAACGTTGATGGTAAACACGTCAGAAAAAGATTGAACAAGGACGTCTTCCGGAACGATCAATCCATCGGGAGGGAACAGTGTTGAATATCGTGGAAGGTCTGAATCGTTCACGATCGGGGATATAACTAAAGTATGAGGGCCCTTGTGATGCTGATGGTTGTCGGATGTGTACTGGTTTGTTCCTTGTTGATATAAGATTTGGGGCAATCCTGGGGGAAGAACTTCACAGTAGACACTGGCAGGATGGTCATGTTCAACGCAAGGGGTTTGTACGGTATCGCTTTCTACAGGGGACGGATAGCCACTGGCAGCCATGATAGGATATCCGACGCCTGAAGGAGGAGGTGGACAAGGGAGTTCAGGGATCATAGTAGACCGAAGATTTGATAAACAGCGGGACTCGGTATAACGCAGTGTGGATGCGAATTTTGGAAGAAGCCCAAGAGGTTGTACGATAGGGACTGACGAACCCCTTGTACACGTACTAGATTCAAGTTGTAAGTTGAAGAGGACCAGCAAATACAGATTAAACCAGGAATGCCATGTAAGTAGGCTGAGCCGCTGAGAAACAGATGCCACTGGCAGTTGGCGTCCCCTGGCGAGAGAAGAGGGCGAACACTTGGCCTTATATACAACATTAAACATCTACACCGATCACTGGCAAAACATATCAACAACTTGAGTCAACTTGAGCATACCCCGCTTTTGCCCTTTTGCTGACGCACCACGCCCGACAGTTTGGAGAGGGAAGAGACTATGAGCTTTGATGTTTGACTTTCCCAAAGGTTTTTTGCCAGTTGGATTCGGATTCAAGTGACGTTAAAGCAGCATTCTTCCGGCGAGACTCAGGAGAAGGACGTGCAAAGGCTATTAATGCAAGTCTAGGGGTGAGTCAGTGATTTCAGACGAGCCATTAGAGGGGCTAGGGGGAGCAGCGGCCGCCATGCCAAGGAGAGAATTAGCTGGATAATAATAATAAAGATATACTAAATAAATAATATATCCCTCAGGCTGTTTTATTTTTTACAGAGAATATTACTTTGACGTCGCCAAATTCAGATATCGAGTTGCTGAAAAGGGAAATTCGCCATGGGGCTGATCATCCCACTGGCTCCAGAGTCCTCCATCGAGGCAGCGGGCAAGAACCTTTTTGTCAGCAACAGCCTTCGCTAATGATCCTGACACTACTATGCGAGTTTGATAAATCTGTACCGTCTGTCACACATACTGTGAACGGTGAAATAACTGCTTCGTGATTATATACCATGAAGTGTCCTCCAACTCGGCGTCGTCGAACCTGAGGACGGCGGTTCGCATTACACCTCTATCGTGAGTACAACAACGTTACGTTGGAATCTAATAACACAAGTCGCTAGAGGAGGCCGCCAAGGTCCCAGAGATATTTCCGAACCGGTCCTTACACAACTAAAGCGTGCACTGCAACTTTATTCCGACAAGGACCACATGTAGTATACCCCTTGCAATGACAGTGAGAAATTGTAGAGTTGGCAATAAGCAAATTTTACCAAGGCTCCTGTAAGGTTTCCATGACTCAGTCAGGTCTTCCATTTCCTTGGGAGTCAGAAGCGCCCCCCTATAGTAAGTTAGAAGACTCTATCTCGATCATACAGGCTGTAAACATACTTAATCTTCTTGCCATCTAGCCGACTTTTGAGCACAGCAGTACTGAGTCCTTCCGGCAATGAAATCGGATCCGAGCCAGGATCAACGGCCGGTTTCTTCAAGGTTCTTTTAATTGACGGCGTGAAGACAGGTGGGATTAAGGCAACTGCATTCTGCTCGGGTCTACTAGGACCATCGCCTACAGTCGCAGGCGGAGAAGATAAGTCTGCAGATGTATCCTCACTAGGCTTTGAATGAAACACAGGCAGCTCGTCAGGATCCTGTGTGGGGACAGCAGGCGCTCCAGCCTTGTCAGTTTTCTTCTTCTTCTGGCTAGACTGGCCAGGAAGCTTCTTAGGAGATAGGCCAAATGCGTAGGAAGGTGAGTGAAGCGAGAGGAACCATATGATTAGACCTCGCTGAACACCAAGATCCCCTTTGGCAACGAAGATCAGCCACCAAGGGAAACCCTATTATAACGAGGGGAACTTACCAACAGGAAGAATGTTTGGACGCCTCAGTGAAAAGATTGCAAACATGTCGACTGGGAGCACGTCAGTATCAAGTGAATTATGGACAAATACAAGACTTTTACCCGTCCACTATACAATATTTGAACTCAAAATCAAAAGGAATTCTTGCTCGCGTATCAAATGAACGCACTTTTCCAATTCCTCTGACTTCAATGAGCATCTGTGCCAGGTCTTCGTCATTGGCATGTATCAACTTCTCTGTTGAAAGGCGACCATCTGCAAACCGTGAAGCCAGATCGTGTACTGAATGCGGCAACACTTCAGCCAGCAGTGTCAATCACAGACCAGATACGAACCGTATTCTGCCTTGCGAGTGGATAAACCAGCTGTCCTCAATATCGCAATATCAGTGTTGGCAACGTGTTCGGGATTTGGAAAGAATGATGTGGGTGATCTTTGCGCTCTTGGGAAAAGGGTTTAGAAAAAGAAAAGAAAAGAAAAAAACATGCACCAAACTGACTCATAGTCTGCAGGTTTTTCAGGAAGAGATGGATCAAACAACCGGACAAACTTGTGATTGATGGAACGTGCTGCAAGCCAGGAGATCTGTTGTCCCCTGTCAAATGTTCGATTATGGCTGCCTAATTGAACAACAGCGCGCATCTCCTACAAGATAGATGTGACCAGTGCACTGTAAAGGGAAACTCAGAAGCGTCTTATGTACGAATATTAAAAGAAGCTCACCGAAAAGGATGTACTTGCTCCAAGTGCTGGAATGGCTTACATTCCATCCTGTTAAATAAATCCTCGAAGCGGTGATCAACACCTATCAGATGCTGCTTTGCATCCTCGAACGAAAATGTCAATACAGCTGGAAGAAGACGAGAACCATCTGGGGAGTTGCTGGACGGTTGAGTCGCAGAAGATGAAGCGAAGCCAGAATCTGTAACGTCGGTCACTGTCTGGGTTACAACGTTACCCGAGTTTCCTGGGGTTTCATTGTCGCTTATTTTGCGCTTTTTGCCATTTACAGGCCTAGCTATAGGCGAAGAGGCCTTGGTGTTACTTCGAGTAGACGACCGCGTTACTGGCATGTTGCGTAAACCAACAAATCGACGTAGCATTTCAAATCCTTATAGCAGGCGGACCCAGAGTACATTTCCGGTTCCGGATCTGGCCCAATTACTGACTCATGTTCAACATACTGGCTATACTACAATTGAAGTAGATCGACTGTCATCTACATCTTGAAATTCGTTGTATGGCTACGGGAGACTATGGCTATACATCGTTCAATTCGTTTATCATGACGGTTTATGTAAATCTTCTGATTGATGACGATGGTCCACGACAATGTAACACTGGTTAGCTATAATGTCGTACAAGAGTCTTTGTATTGAAGGAAGAAACGCGCGTGCTGTCATACCAATATTTCGTGAATGATTCGTAACGAGCTTGGAGTAGCAACATGAGATCTGAGATAGAAACCGTAACAAGTCGTAAAGCAGACGGGTATATCAGAAAGGGTATTGAAATGGATGACTGGTAATGGCCGAATAATCCATAATAATGAACAGTGGACTTGGCTCAGACCTTCAGGTGAGGAATCACTTTGCGGTAACATCAGAAACCGTTGCAGCCTGCGCAGTTGAGAATATCTTCGGAGCATCGGCAGGAACAGCAGGAATGGGGCTGTCCACATGCGGGGATGTTGGAACAGCCTCTTCCAGTTCTGGCTTTTCAGGAAAATCCCAAGGCCGAGGCACCTAGCACACATTGTGATCAGCAAGAATCCTTATTTTGAGATGATGTCGCACCATAGCTACAGGCATGATCCTAAGGAGCGGGCCATTCAGAGGATACACAAAAGATAGCAGAGAAGAGTGCTAACCATGTCGCAGCGCAGACTACCCCGCGACCCTCGTCTTGCGCCTTGATGTTATCGAATTCAAAGTCCATGAACTGTGCGATATAACGAATGAACGGTAGAACTTCGCGCACGCCATCGTTCACTAAGGAAAGAGCCGTCAAGAAGTTTATTATTGTGCCAGAGATGGACTGAGCATTCTGTTGCAACGGAGTAAGCATTTGACGAGAACCGACATAACAGTACTAACAGACAGATATTTTAGAGTCGGAGGTGGGAGAAGGAGTTCCAGACCCCACCAGTCTGAAAAACAGTTATGCTCGTAGCACGGAAAATAAGACCTCGATGAAAACTCACATGTCAATACAGAGATACGATCGGTAGGTGGATATATGCCTGATGTTGCGAGTTACCAGAAGCACCGAAATAGGTGATTATATACTAACCTGTGTGATCTGGAGTTATGGCCTGCCCCGTCGCGTATCCGAGATTCATCAACTCGGGGGTAATCTGTCGGAATCCATTAAGGATGGTCTCTGGGGTGGGAACGGCACCAGATAAAATTCCATTCCCATTCCCAGGCTGTCCTAACCCTAAATCTGGAGGTAGCAGCAGGTTGACGATATTCATCTCTTTGAACTTGGCAGATAGCTTGTCGAGGGAAACCGAGGGAATGATAGCGGCATCGCGTGATAGAATAGACGATTCCTTGGTAGACGCCTGCACCAAGGACGCAAAATGAAGCCTATACTGTTCTGCATCCGGGTGCTCAAGACACACAGCACGGATGGGTCGACTTGCACCAGCAGCATGGGAACCTGTACTATCTTCCTTCCCCTCCACCACCACATCGGAATGGGGCAAAGCACGCAACTGGGCTATGACTTTATTTGCAGTCTTAGGTTGGAGGAGTGAACCCTTGACCTGTTCTAGGCGGGATTTGGCATTTGCAGTAAGATGAGAAGAAACAGCGTCTGAATGTCCGAGTATCAATGAGCGAGCAACCAAAGCAGTTTCTTTTGCGCGTTTGTCCGATATTGAACGCGGGTAGATGAAATGTTGGGCAAAAGTGGCAGAATCGCGCGCCTTCTTCAGACGTTGTCCAAGTTGGACAGCGGGGAGAGCAGATTTATGATCTTTGACATTATGGGCAAAAGAGAACGAGCGAAAGAAGCGTTTGGGTGATTTGGAGCTAGGTAAAGACTGGTGGGGGTGCTCTGAAGGCTCAAGGTTGCCAGCGACAGCCATGGAGCTTTGAGGTGGGAAGTAAGACAGACTGGAACTACTGGACCATGATGGAAGACAAATATAAGCAATCGTCCAGCAGTCACATGTGGGCAGCACCAACGCAGCACTTGGGCGAGGCAGCATTGGGTGAGGCAGCACTCGGTCAGTACAGTGCACACCATGCGCACGAACAGCAGCTAATCGCAGCCTTCCATGGCAGTCTGCTCTACCCAACACCCTGAAGCAGTTGACCTTTACTGGCGTCCTGGACTCCTCCGAGTCCGGCCATAGGCAACTTGTTTACCGATAAGTATCATCAGCCACTGCCGAGGTCATGTTGTCAGATATGAGAGCTAGTCAGTGCTAGTCTGATAGAAGAGCGCGAAACAGCTTTCGACAATGTGAAGGTGCGACTGGTGCAGGAAAGTGAGTAATTTTTTGGGAGACGGTAAGGCTGGGTTAATTTGCCGTTGCGTAAGTTTTCTGTTTGATGCTTGTTCTCGGAGAGGGTCGTTTCGATATTCCAGCTTTATGGTTCTCATTCAAGTTCTCTTCTATATGATAGAAATCCCGCAAATTGGTGATTCGCGAGGACAGAAACAGACAATCCTGTCATTCACACTGGTTCGCCACTGGGACCTTAAGTACCATACCCTTAATTGCTTACCGCAGCGTTCCATCATGGCATTGGCATGATTTCGACTGAATCTGCGCCAACCAGCGTCTATTCGTTACGCAACAAAATTGCAAGTGATTCAGCCTCAAATCCCGAATCTTCCTGTGCAATCACTGGCAATCAAAGTCACTGGGGTAAACTAGATCCCTGCCTCTAGGAGACTATCAATTGTTGTATCTATGGGACGCTTTGCAAGAGACTCTGTGACAATTCGACTAGAAGCACCACTTTCCGGTTACTGCATCAAGTTTGAAGGTCAAATGTTTGCCTCGTTCTGTCAGCGCTGTGGTAGTAGTTTCTCGGTGTGCGACACGATACCTTGACTATCCTTCCTACCCAGAGTATGCACCCTAGCACGCTGCATTCCAGGGGCTTCCAAGTCTCTCTGTGACTTACCCCTCCTTCCCGTTGCCTTCCCACTGTTTTTTTGGATTGGGTTTATGTAACTCTCTCTCTCGCTCATCATACGCTCGCAGATTGTATATCATTATTGCTATACTCTGTCTCCCAACTCTTCAACATTGCTCGTAGTCAATTGTAAGTGTACTAGAACCATACAGATGTTCCTTGCATTGCCTCACCACTGGCGCGCACAACTTCAAAATTACGCCTGACTCAAGCGCTCGGTCAAAGGGTAGGACTCCACCTCAAGTTCTTGCTCTTGATCCAACTGACTCGGATCCGTAGCTGTGAGGATGTTGACCATATCCCATGACTCCTCGTTCGCTGATGGCGGGAATGAGGCTAGAACTGCCGTTTTAAACAGGGACACGTACGATTGGGAGGAGGCCGAAGGCTGGGTAAGTCGAGCTTGCTTACCTTCCATAATGCTATTCAAATGACAAACATCTTTACCAGAGCATTCTAGAATAAAACAGACTTAGAAACATACCTTGTTCAACAGATGGGGGATCCCGCCCTTCCATATTAAAGGTCTTCCCTTCTAGTGAATGGATTTTACGGTCGCTTTTTTCAACATGAATTGGCTGTCCAGGTGCGATACCCACGACTTCGCGCACAACGAAGTCACAGGACTTTGTAAGGTTCCGTGGGATCTTCATGACCACAACTTGGCAGAGATTGAAATATGGTGGGACATCAGGCGCCGCTCTGAAGTTCCACAGTGTAGCAGGTCTTGGTAACGACCAATACGCTGCAACCTCAACCTCGACGCATTCAGGGAGGTTTAGGTGCATTCCACCACGGTACTCGAAGTCCATGCTAGGAAGGTTAGAATCGAGAAGCTCGATACCATGCTCCCTATCGTGTTCATCATCAACTCGGAATCCCCACCACGTAACGCCTTCATCTTCAAATTGGGTAATCCTTGATAATATTTGTGTCTTTTCTGTGGTTTTGACATCTTTCTGGATCTTCGAAGGTGACAACGACATCTGCAATGTACCCATGAATGCTTTTGCCATGGTTGCAGGGATGGAAGCCTGAGAAGTGCCACCAAAGAGATTGCTTGTTCCCGTCCAACCTGCTTCACTTGTATCAGTCACGGTGGCCTCCTTCTTTGAAGCAGAGGTCTTGTGTGGATGGATAACATCTATCTTAGTGATCGGATATCCAGTATCGATAGCAACGCGAGCATAAGACTGAATGTATTTGTGTTCGGTCGACTTGAGATATGATTGACCTTGAAACCGCAACTTTTTGAACTCCAGGTGGGATGAACGAGGCCGGGGGGGGCCCGGGGGGGCAGGTTTTGTTATGGTGGCAGTCTACCAAAAAAGTAGAGAAGACGTTAACTACAATTGAAAAGAAAGCTTGCATACCTTGACAGAGGATATGACACCTGTAATCTTGAATGATTGGAAGATGTCTTCAGATTTCGCCAGCTCGGGTCCTTGAACGGCAGCAGAGACATCAAAATATGCTTCAGGAAAATTGACACCCGCAGAACCGGGATCTTCATCACCACCGCCATCATCAGGACCACCATGTGTTTCATTATTGCTCTTATTCCCGTCGTTTTCCTCTTCTTTGCCTTTGCCTTTTCGAGATGGCCCAGGATCTCCACCACCACCAGCCATATTGCCCCGCGTGCCACCACCTACTGAGGTTGTGATATCAGAGTCCCTACTCTCCTTGTGATCTTCCCTCTGGATGTCTAGGAACTGCTGGGAAATTATGTTGCTGCTTGTGCATGTACAAGAAAACAGCGGGCCCCGTATTGTATGAGCCAGAGCAAAGGAGTCGACATCCCATCTGTCACCATTTTCCTTAAAAACAGGGATAGGGTAAGCTTCAGTGTTTGAGCAAAAACTCCCAGAGTATGGTGATAAAATCTTTCCAAGCTCCTCTAGTAACTTTTGTAGTGCCTCTGGCTCCGGTAAGATAGCTGATAGGATGGCAATTTCTTCTAGGTGACCCACTTCTGCTGAAAATAATTGTGAATTAAACCCAGCTTGGATAATGTAGTCGCCTTCATGAAAATTATATTGGGCGAGTAGCTGATGGATAGCATGTGCATGCTTGTTGGCATGTTCTAATGCACCAACAGCACCAACAATGAAGATTTCACCAGCAGGACCCAGTTGGTCAAGAAGATTGTTAGGCATGGAACCCAGGGGCAGCTCAGCAATAGTCTGATCTTTACCCTCCAATTCCACAGCATTATTCTCCAACTCTAGTATGATCCTCCTGATGATCTTTTTCTTCCATAGCCATGTCAAGTCATAATAATCAGAATATTGTCTTCATATCAAAAGTACCACTTACATGTTCATCATACAGTGCTGCTGCATAGCCCTGTGAATGGCCCAGGGTTTGCTGATGTTGTGCAAACTTTTAAGAATATTGTGTGATGGTTACAACCATTAAAGGTTCAATATGTAAAACAAAGCAACTTACTTTCTAAAATTAGTAAACAACAATCATTTCATCTTGATGATGAGGACTTCTGTCATCTAGGTCAAATCACTTACATCCTGGGGAAAATTGTTTGAGAAATACTCCTTTGCCATAGGAAATTTTATGAGATACATACCAGCTAATATTCATACCAAATGCCACAATATAATCAGTTTGAGCTGCAATATTATATCAACTTAGTACGTACTACATCCTAAGGGCAATGAAGCAAATTAATTGTACTCTGTTCATGATTAATGATGAATTATTAATTGATTCACCTTAGTAACCTTCCATATTTGATTCACACTCTCCATAATGGGTTTCCACCCTTCTTGTAGCACCTTGATTAATAGGCATTAGCAACTATTTGGATGAATTGCTTAAATTATGACTTGCCTCTCCTCTTGTCTCTACTAGTTCAACTTGAAGTACACTTTCACAATTCTGACAAACACTCCATAATCCCTCTATTGTCAGCCCATACATCCAAGTTTTCAACCATTCTTTTGCCATCTTCTTAAACAACTTCTCTATATCTGATCCACTAGTGTTTATGATCCAACTAATTGTTACCTTATATGAAAGTACCAGACAGAGATGATAACACCACTGTTGGCAGGCATATTGCAGAGGCTGACCATGACCACTTTGGTTCTCATGTACTACTCTAATCAACTGCAAGCAGTCAATTAGAATAGTGACATGATAAATCTTGGGATGAAGAAAATGAACCCCTGCTCTTTGTTCATCACAAAGAAAATCCTTAAGTGACCCATGATATGGGTAGACTGATTCCTCATCAGTATCAGGAAGCACTAAAATTGACTGGCATCCCCACAAAGCTTGTCGAATATTGTTGGATGAAAGCTGCAGAAGTTGCCCCAGGTCATGTATAGGCAGAGGATGGTGAAGATATATAATGGTGCCCAGAACTCGGTGAAAATGAGTATACCAAGCTTGAGCCCTGAATAACACCTGCTCATATAGAGGATCAACACCATGATGTGCTGTTATTGCTGACTGAAGCTTCTCCTGGGGAAGCCCTTGCCTATCACCCACATATTTGACCAGTGTTGACACATAAATGAATAAGCCCTCTGATTTCTCCACAAGAGCAATAAGCTGTTCTCTTGATGGCCAAGGATGTGGTACACCTCCCATAATATCATAATTTTTCCTGTGGACTTCCATAAGCTGCTGTTGCAAGTAGTTTCCAACATCAGAATGAGCCTGAAAGTCTCGAAGTGAGAGGATGTGTGATTTTGGTGTGATTGAATGGGATTTAAATGTTTGTTGAATAGAAAGCTCAGGCCGACTTGCAAAAAGAAACCGGAATGGAAGGTAATCAGTTGCTTCAACAAGCACATGGATGAGCTGCAGTGAGAGATTTTCGTCACTGCATTCATCGAGACCATCAATGATGACAACCATGGGTAGAATAGTCTGGTGAATGCTACGAGCAGGATTAATGATAAGATCTCTGAGCTGATCACGCAAGCGAAGATGGGGAGCAAATGGATTATCGTTCGTGAGCACATGCAGTAGAGGTTGTTGTATTGCAGGAAGGGATGCGGCAAGCTGGTATGCAAAGGTGGGGATGACTTTGGCTGCATCACTGCGATCAGCTTTGTCTCTCGAGAAGAAAAAGCTGAATGCAAGCCGTCCTTCATCATCACATCGCTTCGCAATGGTATGTAAGATTGTCGATTTCCCTGAGCCAGCAGGTCCCTCGAGCCAGCACACCGGATGTCCATCATTTGCCGTGGACCATGCTACGAGCCTGGACAAAACTCCTTCGCGAGTATCCTCTAGACAGGTTGATGCATGTTCTGACTTGCGTTCCGCAGAATTATACACAGCATGAATAGCAATTCGTGGCTTCAAGATATCAAACACAGTTCCTAGCTCCATGTCGTCACGATGAGGCAGCTATGTGTAGGAAGCAAACAACGCACGAGTGGTCCCGTAATTGTTGCTAACTCGGATCTGATCACCCCCAACGCTGTTGAACTCGCCGCCAGATATATTGAGGTTTTCACCGCTATGAAATTGAATCGACATTCTTGACCAGGAAGTACAGTTGGTTCAAGCGTGGTTGCAGTCAAGGACGTCAAGGGTAGAACAGCAATCGATTTGGTGATATCAGCGAAATAAACACACTTAAACATCGCGATTCCGACATTTGTTTTTTATCTCGAGACCCCAGAGCTCTTCTTATTCCAAGGCGTCTTTCCTAGTCTCTACAGACTATCTACATGTCTCGATTGATAGGTCGGTCTCACTTGTTGATATGCTCGTTGCCATCTGCCAGTATACTGTCCAGTGTCCAGGTCCATCCAACTGATGCTTCCACTCCCAAATACACGCATTCGCTTACCCTCCATCGCTTCAATCACTGCTTTGTGAGGTTGACAAATTCATGTGTCCTGTTCCACAATACCTCTCAAGTGCCAACTGACACCTTCTCGGTGAAAGGCGCACATACTAGCTTCCTCCCTCCCTTGCTGCTTTATTGAATAACATATTGGGCGGCCGCGGAACGAGCACATGCTAGAGGCGGAGTGGGACCCCGTATTGATATATTTGTAAGGTTTCTAACACTCCAAAATCGAGAAGACATTCTTGAGAAGGACGTAAAGTTGTTAGTGTGGGTGCAAGTACTGTGCAAGTTCAAGGGAGAACACAGCCTTATCGGCGATTCGGTAAATCCATTCGCTTCAGCTAAACACTCCCAAGCCTCGCTATTTCTGACAATCCGAGTCAAGTTTGTTGCGTTCCAAGGCGACCTCGAGTTCTTACCATCTGTTTTTTCCTGATCTGTAACGAAATAACTACGCGTCTCGATGGATACGTCGGTCTTACTCGTTGATGTGCTCGCATTTGCTTACCCCATTCTCGCCTTATGAATCTTACTATCGCATCTCCTGACGCCTTCTCGGCCAAAGGTATCATTACAAAACTCATGGGTCAACCGGTCATAGTGGATGAATATGTCATCTACGCTCTCTTGCCGAGAACGATTGTCTTCTCATCGAAATAACGAGAGTTGGGATAAAGAAACTGATGCAGAATCAAGGGGTTATAAAAAAGATCTTTCTATCCAATTACCACACCCATCGCGGTTCGCCTTTCTCTTGCGCACTCCAATATCCACCTCCACGGACCAGGATTTCATAAGCCCAACTCCTGTCAACCTTTCGCCTCCTATCTATAACAACAGCCTTTCTGTCCCTTACATCGGTATCCATTTTCTCACACCTTCCAGAATGAGTTGCCAGCATTCACAGATGCGCTAACGAGGCTTCGTGTTCAGCGTGGCTATGGACGCGTGGGTGTCCATGGTCTCACATCAGGACGCTTTCCGGAGTGCACTCTTAGGCATTCTGATAATTGGAAGAGATTCGACTCCGATACAGTGGCCTGACGGTCTTGACCAGAGAGGGTCTCAAAGAAGACTCAGACAGGCTGCCCTGAATGTGCATCCGCCCACATAGCTTACATAGGAGGTGCGCACTCTCGAAGATATTCCTAGGCGGCGCACTTGCACGTTCAACCTCAACTCGTCGCCTAAGATAACCGATTTCTTGTTCGTACAATCCATTAAGGCATACAACTAGCTCAGTACATTCAAAGGTTTACGGGAATACTCTCAAGGCCGCCTCAGAATAGTATGCAATGTCACTCCTGTGTAGTTCACGTTTATACCTTCGTAGTGCAGACATGGGCGGCCCTGACACACGATGCAACCAATATTAATAGTGTATGTGGTGAAAAACCTTACAGTGGTACTTCCACGGAGTAAGCAATGGAGCTTTGTCAGTATTTACTTCCATGGAATATATGCTGTAAGTGCCCTGTACAATTGTCGCGGAATAAATTTCCCAAGATCACAGACCGAGCATGGTTAATTCGATGCACCTTAAAAAATCATGAACGTTTTAGTGCCTCTGCTCAAGAAGACACCACCGAATAGGCCTGAAGCCGGATTTGCATGGTCGGAGAAAGGAGCCGCCTACAATTACTCAAGTCAGCGAGGAAAGAACTCTGAATGCGATGCAATCTTCTTACCAAAGCGAGACCTGACAGATTAAGTCAGTTCTGTGCTAGAATTTGGTAACTATACGCAAAAATACCTATGAGGCTTGTGGCAGGCAATCATCAGCACAAAACAACATTCTGAAGGGAACGAGAGGGCCCGGAGTTGACGATCCAAGAACGGTGTCAAACAGACCATACAGTGGCAGAGCACTAGTCACTCATGACTCCGTAGCTTTGCTTTTGCACTCTCCATACACGTCATACTACTTTCCTTGTACAGCAATGCGATCATGTCGGCGACATTATCTGGGGTGGCGCGATCGGGAAGTTCTCCTAGAGCCTTCACAAACCCTGCAATCAGCTGGCCTTAGTGGTTCTTGGGGAGCCAAATCTTTGCGGTCCAAACGTCCGTGTTCAATTCGGTCAAGAATCTTGATGGTAATGTTGGCGTAGAAGTATTATTGGATTCGAGATTCTGCGATGTATTTGTGGGCTTATTATACGTCTCGTTCATACCTGTAACCTGTTCATGTCTGTCCTAGACTTCTAGGTGACTTTTATCATAACAGGGCGGAGATGAGCCTAGTCACTAGTGAGACGACAGTGAATATGGGACTCTTTTCGGCTCGACGTTCAAGCATGGGTGTAGTCGGAGTGTAGGAGATCGCACGAGTCCGCCACCGGAGCCATGTCTGAAAACTTTTTGCCTCTACAAAAGTTTAGCTTGGTTTTTGTTTAACTCGTCACAGGGTCAATTTTAAAACTTACTCTCCCCCATAAGTATGTCAGATTGGAACGAAGTTCGCCTATTTCGGTCCGAGCTATCTAGAGAGCCTGAGGCAAAAAAGATTGAACTACTAGTCATCCCTATGCAGGTTAAAACTTGATGTCAGGCGATGGCAAGAACCAGTCCTATTAATGTTTAATCGAAGGGGAATGGAACTCCCGGTTCTGATAAATGCCAGATCATCTATGTCGCCATTCAGTGAATACTTGAGTACTGAGAGTACAGATGGGCAACGAGGTCGTACAGGTCGTACATTTGTTTGACCCCTTCTGGATTTTGTCGTTATTTCTCAGAGAATGCCCACGCGATCAACTTTATTTCCAGCCACCCTCGACATGTTCCACGGGCCCTCCCGCCCCACCGTGCTTCGCTCCTATTTTCCCCTCGCCCATCCGGCATTGGCGGGGAAGATGCCTTATTGATAAGCGCCATGTCAGCTCTACTAGGATCCCGAGGCCGTCGTACTGAGATTACCGGTACTCTTACCGTTCTGCTTACGGATACGTCTGTTCCGCGTGTCCCCGTTGTCCGTCTGTCTCCACGATACGTACTAGTATCAGTCGTGTGCCCCTCGAGTAAGTGACTGAGACTCCGAGTTCAATCGCGTCATCGCGTCATCTGTGCATTGCTTCAAAAGAGTCGTATCCAGTTTTGGAGAGGAAAGCTTTAGGATACTAGGGTTTCATATCACTTCGGAGCATGATGAGGATTCCGAATTATAGTGATCTACAATCTGCATTCCAAATTTTGTAAAACGGATTATTTCGGAACAATGCTGTTCGAGGCTTGCCCATTGATAGATGTGCCAGCGCAGTTTTTAAGTCGCTCTATAAATGTGAAGCTGAGCATCGACGCGTCTATCCTGCTTGGCAGACTCGGACTCGGAGGACCGGATAATTGACGATCACGTGTTCAATTTATGTAAATGATGATTGATTAAAACTTACAAAGTATTCGAAATGTGACTTCGGTGTCAGTGACTCAAGGGATCCATGATTGTATTTGAAATGTGTGCCGTACGTACTACTATTTATGACTGAGAAGTCGACAATACACGACTTCTCTCCTCACCCGTATTCATTACTCTCCTCGTAGCTATGTCTTTCGAGAAACAACAAGTTCCCCGTTCCTTTAGCGA
Organism: Tricholoma sp. MG99; assembly: GCA_003521275.1. NCBI lineage: Eukaryota > Fungi > Basidiomycota > Agaricomycetes > Agaricales > Tricholomataceae > Tricholoma > Tricholoma sp. MG99. The sequence goes on from QOVE01001318.1 coordinate 37,879, forward strand.
CATCGCAAGGTCTGTAATCTGTAATTTCCATTTTTCTGCCAGGTATCTTACATCCACATCATATCTACAGGAATTTTTCCCCGCCATGGTTCGCCGTTATCATGGGTATGTCCCATTCACTTGTCTGCGGGTCCGATTGAAGTCCCTCCCCAAACCGGAACAAATGTTTCGACCTGTCAGGGATAATCATAATGCTCTGCTATGATCGATCTACTATTCTCATTCACCGCTGATATATTTTTCATCGTCATCATGAATATTCTTGCTGAAGCTCTGAACAGGAACCGGCGCAATTAGCATCCTCTTCGCTTCGTTCCCATATGGCCACGATACACACGCCATGAATCTACTTTCTCTGGTGTTCTTCTTTCTGAATCTACTCCTTCTCATTATCTTCACTACGCTCACTCTTGCGCGTTACTGCTTATATCCACACATGTGGGCTATCACACTTAAGCACCCTCTGTCCAGCCTCTACATTGGTTGCTTTCCGATGGGGATCACAACACTCATCAACGTCGCCGTCGATGTCATAAATACACGGTATAATTTTGGCGGGAAAGCCTTCCTATATTTTATCTGGACCGTATGGTGGATAGACGTCGTGATATCCGTACTGTGCTGTTGGGGTATCGTGCACATCATGTCTGTCGATCCAAGCTCCTCCCGATAATTGCTCTGACCCTCGTTCTACAGGCAAACAACGCACACGTGCTCATTACAGACAATGACAACTGCATGGCTACTGCCAGTCGTTACCCTCATCGTCGCGTCGTCGTCGGGAGGCGTGCTTGCAGAGGCGCTGCAAAAATATTCTCCAAAACATGCGCTCATAACAATCACGCTCGCAGTATTTTTGGTCATTATCGGCCTTTCCCTTGCCCTGATGATGCTCACGACATACTTATCACGGCTCCTGATTTATGGCATACCCTCTGGACAGACGGTCCTATCCGTCTTTCTACCTCTTGGACCTACCGGTCAGGCTGGTTTTGCAGTACTTCTAATAGGCCAGAACTTCAAGTCCTTGCTTCCATTCCAACGTGGAAGCGGTAATTCAGCCTTCCTTCAGTCAAGCACTTCTGGGGACATCATTTATACCCTCTGTATCTGCGTCTCATTTTTATTGTGGTGCACCGCATCAATGTGGATCATCTATGCACTGTTGGCAGTGCAGGATGTCGTCCGCCGCGGTCGTTTTCCATTTCAATTACGGTGGTGGGGCTTGGTTTTCCCTAATGTACGTGTAGTATAAATATCTTTTCTATCCCAAGCTTTGCTGACGATCGCACACAGGGTGTTTATGCAAATCTGACCATTAACCTCTCTGACACTTTCGATTCATCTTTCTTCCGCATCTTCGGCGCAATCTACGCGATAAGCACCCTTATCCTTTGGATCTTCATTGCCACCCGAACTATAACAAAGGTCTATGACCGAACGATATTCGAGGCGTTAGAATATCTCGACACAGAGCTCGAAATACATTCGAACGAGACAGACCCAAAAGAATCTCACAGGCGAAGCCAGTCTAAAAACTCAACGATGACTCTCAGTGTCCCATAGATAAACATCATCGATTGACATAGATAGTCGATATCGTGCCATGGCATGATTGGCATGCGGGGGCAATTGCTCAGTCACATAGTCACGGTACTGATGCCAAGGACTTGGATTACATCCAGGATGAAAAGTAGGCATCTAGACACGCTCCATTTAATGCCATCCATAGAAAGGTTCATGTGTAGCTACCGCAAGGTCTATGACGCGGACCCAACACGTACTATCTTGCACTTTGGGCCTAACTTTTCACCATGCTCAGATCCCCCAAGTCTGCCATGTATACTATACTAACTCAAGATTCCATCAGTGAATTTTCCTGATTTTTATATAAAGAGAGGCTAGGCAGATTTGTACCAAGATGCAAAGTTTTCTCCACTTATTCTACTCAGACTCAACATACATTTGGGAATATTATATTAAGTATGTTACCTATGTCAAAATTTCACGAAGGGGGAAGTTGAAACTGAACCACTTGAATGTCAAATCTTGCACTACTTACCGTGTCGATAGTAGACAAAGATCTCTTCAGCTCACTTGTATTCCAGAAACCGAGGTGGCCGGCGACAGCATAGATATTTATATTGCCATTTTTTTAAATCCTCATAGACAATACTCACAAGCGTTATGCCAAGAAAATCCATATATACATTACAGGTTGGACGACGACAATAGGGGTAGAAAGACGGTTGAAGGAACGCTATCATGAACCATTATGGCTCCGTTTCTGCTGTTTCTCTCCGATGAGATCTGGTTTTAAACTGTTCTGGACCTGGAGTGGTAGGCTCAGCTTCCTCCCTTATGGTCTCTTCTTCGGGTCCTTTCCATTTCCCTTTCACGCCCAGAGACAAATCTTCCGATGGAGTAGTCCCATTGAGCGCTCTTTCCAAGGCTATAGGCAACAGTCAAGACAGATAAGAGAGATGGTAGAAATAATGACAAACCTTTCTCGCCTCGTTTCTTCAATCGTAACGCCATGGCACCTTGCAGAGACTCTATATAGGAATCATACTTGACAATTTCCGTAAGCAGATATTGAGATTTCTTCTCCCAGTTACTCTGCGATTTGACAGCATTGGACGACCTTGGCTGATACTGTAACGCAAGCTGTCAGCACGGAAAAACTCTGCGCATGTATCATGCCTACCAGTGCCGCCATAGGTTGACGATATTCGTTATGTTGCTCGAGGTCCTTTTTCATAGAAGCGACATGCTTCTTGAGAGCTTCAAGCTGTGTCTCCTCGTCATGCACGCTAGAGACAGTAGGTGGGAGAGGGGGTTTCCAGTCGCTGATTGATGTTCTGTCAATCCAGGGGGATTGCGAGGCCCGAACGGTGGCGGCACCCTCTCTCCAGCTGAATTTACTACGAATGCTTCGCGTGCTACGGACGCTCATTGCATCGCTGTAATCCATGCTGTCTTTGATTGATTCCGTTTCGGGCTGAGAGGGACCGTACGGGTACGCATCAGCGACGCGATTCCACCCGTATTCCATATTTGATACACCGCCAGTAAGAGGCTCTTTACTTGTTCGTGCAGCCCAGTAGTTGCAAGTGGAAACCCATTCATTGACGAGTTCTTCTGTTCCTGCCTGGAAGAAATACACAGCTCCATTGGCCATAGTTAAAACCATGCAATATGGTCGTTGTCTGTTGTATCCAGGTGGAGGTAAAGCGTGTGCCAGCGAATGTGCCAGATGTACAGTCCCAACAGCGTGGGCATTGGCCTAACAAAAAGGTATTAGAATCAATGGTTTTGTGAAGTTGAAAGCTCACAAGCCAGTTTCCGCCTCCAAAAGTACCACCTGATCCACCATTGGAGCGTTCGCCGAACGTAAACATATTTAGCTCGCCTCTCTGTATGACAACAAATACGTCCAGCCAGGCCTTGTCCCGAGCCCTTCGTCCTGTCGATTCCCAATACTGTTTACGGTAGAGCATCCCTTCTTTTGCCCAGGGTGCCCCCAAAAGTGCCAGCTCCTCATCAGTTATACTTATTGTGGTGGAGTTAGACGCGTTGCTATGAATGCTCCGATCGTCATCCTCATGTGCCTCTCGGATGATGGTATGAGAGAGATTAGAAGCAAAGCCTAGCGTAGGCGTTAGGAAGGAGGAACTTGAATTATAATGCACCTTCAAAAACATGTACAACTTAGCAGCATGTTTGCACGGCAGAAGTTAATACGTACTTCGTGGGTAGATGTTGCAAAACTGGGAGATGGGCTGACGCGGCCATCAATGCTGCTATTACTACTGTATGGGCTGGCATTTGGCTGATTACTCAGGATCGATTGTAAGCCTCGAATGCTGCCTCGCTTGAGCGTCGTCAAACGATCCGGCGGTCCACGTGTACTGCGACTGCGCATCATGGTAGCGCCAGGGCCCAACGAAGATGAAAAAGAACGTGCACTGCTGTTGAGAGGCTGCAAAATCTGTTGACTCTTGATTGCATTGTACATTTCCTGAGAGAAAGCATATTCAGAACATAGGTTAGGCAATCCAAGATTGGAAATGACCTTGAGCAGGACCTCCATATCGCTTTCCCAGGCACGGCCGTAAACGGGGTTCGAGGTCAGCTTATGCTCATAAGTAGAGATCTGCACCGAAGGTGTGCTACCGTTAGGTTCTCGAACAACATGTATTGTCTCTATCGGTAGAGGCGCGGAACATTCTCGCGACATGCTCATACGACTTGTGATGCTGTTACTCCGGTGGGAGCGAGATACAGTTTCTGTGCCGTCAGAACCACGTATGCTGCTACCGCAGTCGTCATAAGTCAGATCGGAGGTCGATATCTGGGCAGGAGGGGTTGACTGCATTTGCATTTGGATGGCCGTAAGTGTGTTTCGAACAAACTGATTTCGAGACATTCGGGTAGTTAGATCCGCCACATGAAGGTCAGTGTTGAGGAGCAAGAGGGAATACGAGACAGCATGAACAATATCTGATACTGGCATTAGTAGCATGAATGAGTTGTACAAGGTGAATCACCTTACTAGCACTGCCATAGACACCACCAGAATTACATTCCCAATAACGTCGGCTAAACTCCTCTAATATCCGATCAACCTGTTGTGTCTCGCCCCTGAGAAAAAGCTTTGCGCACAGGCGGCTGGGATACGTCAGCTTGGAATAGGCACATGTGAAAGTGTAATTTACCGGAAAGCGAGGTCCAGCCTCAAACCGGAGAATTCAAAGAAATTAACATAATGATGAAGCGCCAGTTTGTTAATACGGCTACTGTCGGGACTTGAGCATCGGGAAAAATGACTTGGACGCAAGGCCGCTTACTTTCCACCTAGCCACTCTGCAATCTTGTCTTTCGCTAAAAATTCCTCGTCCTCATTCCAACACCGAAGTGCTAGGTCTTTGCCACGGGCAACCATGTCTGTGGTTTCGTCTCCAATAAGAGGTGAAGCTGCACCAGAGGAATGAATAGAAGACGACAGGCGTCTGAGTGTCAAGTCGTTGATGATGTCGTGTTGTGAATCGGAAGGCGGGACTGCAGCAGAAACATGAGGACACTCACGAATCACAGATTAGATTACTCACAGATACGACCGTCATCGCCCGTTGGGATAAGTGAAGGCTCGGAACTTGACGCTGTCGAACGATGGAGAGTGCGAAGCCGAGTGTTGTCTCGCGGAGTAGGCGACGATGGGCCCAGCGCAGGCCCACTCCTCGATCTCAGCGGGCTTGAAGCATGCCTAGAAGTTATCCCGCGTGGCGATGCAATTGAATGTGGACGGGAAGTTGATCGCTGTAGGGAAGAACGGCGAGGAGGAACAATCGGAGAAGAAGGGACACTCGTCCTGTCGTCCAGATCATCAATTTGATGAGAAGGAATTTGCAAGGTCAGTGTAGGACTAGCATGTGTTCGCGGTGAATTGTTAGGGTATTCTTCTTGATTATTAGTAAGCAAAACGGAGTCGTCAGTCTTCGATTGGAAAGGAGCTCGATGCGAGGGAGCAGACGGGTCTCGGAGAACCAGAGAAGAACCAGAAACTGGATCTAGCTGAGAAAGTTCACCTTTAAAATCATCCAGTATACCATTCAAGGCAGGATAATCTAGATGCGGCGGCGGGGTTTCGTTCATGCGATCGAATGTCGAACGAAGGGGAGAATGTGATGAGGCTGATGCCATTGCCTTCTTCAACTCGGCTTCTCCGACGCTCCTACTTCTACGCTTACTTGCCTTGATGGTATTCGAGTACTCTAGAGACGTAGCAGCACCATCCTCTGCTACCATTCTATCCACAAAGATCAGAGACCGTTCATCAGAGTCGTCGCTCTGGCGCAGTACAGGACTGATAGTAATCGGCGGCAGTGGTTTACTGTTATTAGCCACGCGCTGATGGCTGCTAAATGCATCAGCAACCGGGGACCCAGCGGGCGTGCGCTGGTGTTCGACAGGTAGGGGAGGCAGAGGAGGTGTGAACGCGTCAAACAGTGACGGGGTCGTATATGTTGCAGGTGCCGGAGCTGAAGCATCGGTTTTCTGCAGAAATCAAAAATTAAACGCGGTGAGCCCACCACGAGTGATGATGTGCGTACTGATCGTTCTCGAACCGTTGTCCGAACCGTCGACGTCCCCTGCCCCAGCATTTTACCCAGGAAAGCAGTGGTTTTCGCTCTAACCGAAGATTTACCCTACACAAGCCAATCAGCACAAGAACAAACACGAAAAAGTATTAGAATAATCCAGACTTTGGTAGATCCGTTCTCTTTGGTCTGTCGAGGACTCGGCGGCACCCAAGCCTCCCCTTTACTCGGCTTGCTGAGTTTCCCTTTAGTACCTTGTGGATTTGAAGAGTAGGAAGTAGAAGATCGCGGACGACCGCTGGTGGATGGACGATCATGAGGAGGAGGAACCGGCGGAGGCGGCGAGTCGCGTCGCTTGTCCATTTTGAGATGGGGTCCAACAGGCCCTCCTTTTTCCTTTGCCTTGCGCAGTAGAGTCGCGAGATCAGGACTGCTGGACGTCCCAGGAGATCTATACATCGAGCGACGATTCGCCTGCCGCTCTGGCGTATCTTGAGCATCAAACACATCGTTAGAGGACGTTGGGAGCCTCGCAGACGATGGGCCAGGAACGGGAGAGGGAATGACAGTAGGCGTCGATGGACGTGGTGTGAATTGACGTGGAGGAGTGGGGGAGCCAAACGCCGCAGTCATGGGCGACGGGCTGGTGTCTACGCCCATGGCATTCACGTCCAAGCCTTCTTTGAGGACGACAGTGCCCTCTGCACGCAAAGCTTGTTCAAAGTCGAGATCAGTGCGTGACACCCGTCGTTGTATTTGCTTATGTCCATTCAAATCTGCAGACGCGACTGGTAGAAGCCCTGCAGGGTATGCAGTCGACGCCAATGGGCGATTTTGGGACGCACTGGCTCGAAATATGGAAGCCAGGATGGGCGGAAAATGAGTGGTGATGTTACTCAATGGTGTAACAAAATTATGTTACCACTTGCCAAATTGAAACGCCACCGCACGTTTTTCGTAAGCAAAAAAAAAATATAATATTACAATCTAGAAAGGAAGCATGCTATAGATCTAAAGTAACTACTAATGGTACAGTTCTCGATAGTAGTGGGGAAAAAAATATATGCCATACGATATTAGTGATACAACTTGTCAGTCATGCCTCTCAGTAGTAGAAGTTAGCTGCAGTCCAGTAGAAGTCCGTCGTTGCCGCTTCATGGAAACGGACCCGCCGACGGCACTTGATGATCCGGCGGTACCGGCACCTCCCCTCCCCAGACCTGACAACAGCGAGCTAGAGTGCGACCGAGGCCGCGTAGTAGACGAGGCCAGCTTTGGTAACGAGTTGGCGCCCTTCCGAGCCGTACCGCTGGGAGTACCCGAGGCCCGGTTTCTATACAATTCAAGTCAGAACACAGGAGATAAGCAGCAAGATAACAAGATAACTACCGCTTCTTGATCACGTCCGTTTTAAGTGACAATGGTCGGACAACCCCATGAAGCTTCTAAGAATGCTATCAGCCAAGACGTTTTTTTTGTTGCAGCAATCTCGGACATACATAAAACAAACCACACGCATTGCCTAGGGAGGGTTGTTCATCAGATCTACACAGCACCACAACAGTATAATAACACGCACAAAGTGGCTGACCCTCGGGATCTCTCCTCCATAGCGGTGTATTTGTAGTTTGACAATTGGTACAAAGCGTCGGTGTCTGATCTCCATCCTCACCCCCGCCCTTGTCCATCCCCGCCAAATCTGGGGTACTAGCAGACGACCTCAACTCGGTCTGGGGATGCGACAGCACGGTCGCCGAAAACGATTTCTCCCTCTGGATCCCCTTTAGCGGAATATACTTCCTCCCAGAAGACCTCGGCGCATTGGTCGACGGGCTTTCGGTCGAAGGGGGCGTTGAGGCGTTGGATATGCTTTGCTCTGGGGAAGCGTTTGAGCTGGAACCACCCACCCCATTACCCCACCCATCACTGGAAGGACTGGCAAAATTAGGGTACCCACCAAGCACACCTGCACCCGTTCCATTGCTTGCATTCTCACTCTGAGACAATATCTGTGTCGGATCGACATGCGTATACGGGTTTCCCAATGAACCATCGTACACGATGCCCAGAAGCTGACTATAATCCAACAGCGAATCGTCTACTCCGGCCAAATCTGCTGCGTTGAGTTGCGCATATCCCTCTGCCATTGCAGCACTTGCGGCCACAGCGGCAGCAGAGAGACCATCACTGGAAGAGCCTGCATACGTCTGGTTGTTGTTGTTATTGTGCTGATGGTGGTGGTGGCTGTATCTATGTGGAGACTGGTTGTAATCATCCTGTGCAACAGAAGGAAACAGACCCTCGTAAGGTTGGAACTGAAAATTGAACGGGGTGGACGGGAATGAGCTCCCGCTGGCTGCGGGAGGTTCAAACTGTTCTGGAGGCCTCTGCCCTACAATGGAAGGATCCCCACGGAGCATGCTTTCATGATGAGGAGTCTCTGCGCGTCTTTTGGTGCCAATGGCGGGCGGAAGAGGTTTACCATTGACCTGATGTCTACCGGTGAGGCCGGTGAGAACGCCGTCTCTTGACACTGTATGATCAAAGCTTGTTTTGCGCACGTGTCGAGGGAAAGCTCGCTGTTCCGGGGACTGGTTGGCGGTGTGAGGGGCGGAAGGAATTCTAATAAGACCATTAACGCCAGTAGAGGGTAGAGAAGACGGGGCAAAGGCAGGACTGTAGGAGTATAGGTTATGAGATTCCGCGGTATGCTCAGCTTGATCTTCAAACACAGAGGCGAGTTCTGCCTGAGTATGGTTGAAAGTGGGGCCTCGGGCGCCAGGTATAGGAATGCTGGGGGAGGTGGATAGGCCAGACTTGTGAGGCTTGCTGTCGTCGTTGGTAGTGGTGGGGAACATGTAACGGGCGTCGTAGACGGGATGCATGGCATGCTGTTCATACAGGCTAGGGGTTTCTGGTGGACGAGAGCGAGAACGACTTGTAGGCCTCCAATCCATGGATATCCTTGACCTGGATCTGCTATAAGCTCGCCAGTCCATGGCGACGACACTGTGGGCATTTGAGAATTTGAAATTGAACAAGAGAAAAAAAGGACGACTGACTCTTGCTCTTCTGTACCGTCCTGGTTTGTGCCATCGAAGCCAACGACGCGGACCTTTGCCTTGCCCTTGTCAATGCGCCTTCCTCTCTCATCAGCGAGGTCGAGTTCAGGCTTGGAATCGAGCTTCTCTTTTCCCAGCCTTGCTTCTTCGTCTTCTTTTCGCTTCTTGAGGGCCAAAGCCATCATTCTCCAGGTAAGGTTTTCCATTCGCTGAGCATGAGGCAGGGTAGCCTTTTGACGAGCGTACATTTTCCAGACCTGAGTTGCCAAGGGATCCTCTTTTGCGAGTTGTTCTGGATCAGGACCGATATCAGCTGCCTGTAAATCTGGAGAACCAGATAATCTTGGTGAGGTAAATGGGCTTGTAGGTTGGGGAGATAGAGGGATCTTTGACGGGCCGAAGATTTCCTCGGAAAAGATGTCAGTAAAGAGAGTTGATTTAGAGTCAGTGTTTGGAGAAGTGGGAGAAACGGGGGACTGGCTATAAGGACTTTGGTGTGAAGAGGTGGGTTGAAGAGAGGAGGTGGAGGGGGAATGATGATGAGAAGCAGACTTTGTGACTGGAACAGAGGCCGGCGACATCCATAGTGAAGGTGGAATGCCCCGTTCAGATGGATAAGGATAAGAATTGTCAGAGACACTGTGAGTTCTATGAATAGTGGGATCAGAGGGACGTTTAGGTTGGACTTTTGAAAATAAGTAAGTATTCAATAATAAACCAGTAAAAGATAGGAAAAAGCGTACCTTTGGAAGTAGAATTTGAGCGAGACTTTAAATTTGACCAAGAGGCAGAATTAATGTTTGGGATGTGGGATTGGTAGTGATTTTGGTAAGAACCAGGAAGACTGTGGGAAGAGTTGTTGTAAGAATCAGTCGATAGAAAGAGATGATCCCAGTCGGAATTGAAAGGGGGATGAACAGGATTTCTTGGGGGCATTTCAGAGGAAAGATAGGAGGAAGGATGACTGTGAGACCAGGGAGAGGCTGGTGGTAATGGGGAGAGATGAGGACTCAAATCGGAAGAAACTGGAAAGGAAGTGTTGAGAGTTGGACGAGACCAAGAGTCACGAGAATAGGATGTTGAAGGATGTTCCATGAGTACAACGTTGAGCACGACGACGACGACGACCAAGACAACAACGGCGACGACGACGACGACGAGAGCACAACGATGGGTGGAAACAGGATTGGAAACTCGAAAGAGTACCGGACCGCCTGCAAAGACCCCAGACCGGTCCCCGGGGTCCCACTAGCGCTTGTCCATGTACGTACTCTTACGTAATCACTCAACGCCACTGCACAAGATCGCGATTCACTTTTGGCGCAACCGACATATGTACATCTCAGATCTCAGATCTCCACTTCCATACTTCCTCAATCTCTCCACGAACCAGCCCTGTCACATACACTCCCATCAAACATGCTGGACTGTGTGTTCCTTGCTCTCATCAGTTCCTCTCCAGCTATATTCACTCCACTCACCTCAAATACAACAGCGCTGGCTGAGCAACTCCTAGCAGATCCATCACCGACATCGTTGTCACCAATCCACCAATATACCCAACAAGCGATGCATAGAAATAGGGTTTCTTGAACTTGCCTTGTCGTCCACCTTTCTCATAGTCCCATCGTAGACACAGTCCAATAAATATCCCTGGTATAACCACATCCCCCAGTCCAAGCATCGTATATCCACGTCCATCTGAAAACGTCATCGACTTGGGCCACAATAACTTTATAGGTATATCAAGTGACGTCGCCACTTTCACCATCTATCTCATCTCCGTCAAATTCTTTTCAATTCATGTATCATCACTCACCACTTCCGTTCCAAACACCCACCATATGTCATACAAAAACAAACACGACAACATGATCGTGCCCGTTTGAAATGAATCAATCTTTAACAGCGACAACGCATTATGCGAAAATGTCAGCGAAAGTATATCCGTCATCAGCACCGATTTTCGCTTGGCCGAACTAAACGTGTATATCGCTGACGGTATCACCGCCACAGGTAACAGTATTAATGAAGGCGTTTTCCACGTCATTGACACTACCACTAGACTCACACCATTCATCAGCGTCCTATCTGTCAAAAGTCGTTAAATTTGTACGTACATCTCCCTCCCTTTTTTATCGTCAGATTCATCCTGTCAAACTCTCTCCAACGCGTAGGCCCAACAAGGTATCGCGTCAACGATATTGACGACTGCCCCAATTATTCAGTAACCGCGCTGCCTCTTTTCACAAGGTGATCTTACCTTCCACACACTTCCAACCCCCATGATCGAAAAATACCATCCAAGGAACCAGTTGATCCATTCTGTCCCAACATATTTTATCACAGCATACAGTCCTACCAGCGCCCCGGATGCAATCTAATCAAATGTCAACCCCTCAGTTACCTCCAGTCTCTGTCAAAATACTCACAACTGGAAACATCAGCGCATCCCCAGAGGACAACCACTCTGACTCTTCCTTTTCTTCTTCCTCATCCTTGTCCGACTTTTTGGGCGGGTTCTACGCCATACAGGTCAGCTGCAATCCACTAAAAACAGTCTCTCGGGCATACAGGCAATGATCCAAACGCCCCAGCATAGATAGAACAAGTGGCCAGGGTCAGGAGCCCCGCATAAGATGACAAGAGGTCCCAATCCGTGCCGCCCATGTCGGAGTAAGTTTAACAGGAATAAAACAGGGTCCAACAACATACTCGACGAGATCGCTGTTTGTCTTTATTTACAATAAAGGCTAGCAACAATAGATACAAGCACTGGCGCTTTACTTTTAGTTTCTACGCTAGCGTTGCGCTAGGCGTCGCAAACCACCGTTCGATCCAGCTGTCGTCTTTCGTAGTCCTGGTATAGCGCTCATTCGTCGCTTATTCTGTTATTCCCTTTTGTACTACACTAAACCCGACCTGAACTCCACACAGAATCTCCTTCTTGGTTTGAAACGACTTTAAGGGTATAATCGGAGCGGCTATAAACTCTCATCATCTTCTCAGGCGTTGAGACTCGACGGAGTCCCGATTGACCTTATGACCCTCATCTTGATCCGGCCGAAGAGTATTTCCTGGAAACCCAGGCACGCAAATCATAATTCACTGCACGGCCTATACACCTCCATCACGGACGTACAAAATGGAGTTATGCGTGTACATAACTGTTGCAGGCCAGCCCCATTCAGTTAATATTACTTTAGAAAGAACTGTCCTTTAGAAGACTCACTACATATTCATTATACACGGCTAGACGTAAGATTAAAACGTGGGCTCCTATAACCAGCTCGTTCAAGCCGTAAGCTGGCTACTGGCGTGGTAATCGAATCCTTCCTCGACCACTTCGTCGCCGACAGTTAGTAAGTAGAGGAAGCCCGTGCATTGCGAGATATCGCCCCCGAGAACCACGCGGAAGAAATTCGGATCGCATGGTAAACTTGCAACAAACGCATGCTCGAGGTACCCTGCCTGGCCACACATTCAATTAACCATATAAAAATATTCCGACAGAAAGTGTATTCGCTTGGCATACGTACCATGATGCCACCTTGAAGTTTGGACAGCGCTGGCAGCTAGCATTCAATTTTAATTTAAAAAAACCCACCTCACCGGAAATATCATATACACGAACTCACCAAGCCATCTGTTGTTCATTTTACTTGTTCTGCTCCACGAATAACAGCCGCCAAGTCGGTTAACAGAAACTGCGATCAAGTCGCCATAAGATGGGCATATTTGACAAACTGCCCGTTTACACGCACCTTGTAACATTGTGACCACACTCTCGTAACGCATACCCTTCCAAGCCGAAATCAAGATTGAGAAGGCATCTCACAAAGCCTGCCTGAAGACGAGCGAACCACCTGATATACCTATTGCCGCGAAGAACGTTCCCCTGGAAGAGCATTTGCGTATACAAGTGGGCGTTTCTCTCCCGGCTCAGGGCATGGACCACCAATACCGTCGCACACGTGGGTACTTTAGTGAACGAGTTAGACGCCGCGGTAGAAAAGAGTCGTGGATTTAGTCATTAAGGGTGATGCCAGTAACCGGGTCACGAAACTGGGGAACCGAATTACAGCGTTTACTCTAGGATAAACGCAATCGTTACGCCATTGACGCGTGGTTCTGTCCATGGCGCCGGGATATTGGGACTGAATCATATCGAGAATCATAGCACGTACTTACCGAGAAAGATCACGAATTCGAATTCAATCCAGACACCAACATTCGTCAGCCCAAACAATTATCAAACTCCAAAGTTTCACCGTGTCTCGACTCTGGTGCGTGGGTCGGTGTTGGCAGATTAAATTTTAGCAAGACGATACTTCAAGACTCACAGGAATCTACTTCCCCAGCTCTTTATCCACTCCTTACCCCCGTGCTAGCGAGATACTCCGCTTCACCCCCCTCTACGATGCGCCCCCTCAAGCCCACGTCCCTCCCCAGATCCACAAACCCCCAGGCCTGGACAACCTGCGAAACAGCCACCGCCGACACCATATATATGGATTGAGATGATAAAGCATTCCAAGATTGATACCCATGAAAGTGCGTTGACGACAACCAGCACCATCAACTGTCACGAATGCCTGAACCACGCCTGTATCCATATGCGACAACTTCATAGATGGCTAGCTCGAACACGATACGCAGGGTTGAAGGTAGGATGTTTCGAAGGTAGCAGCCCAACAGAACATAGCTGCAGAAAGACTGCGAAGGCCTCGAGCTGACCACAGTCCATGAAAATCTAATCATGAACCGAAGGGCTGCCAATTGTTTCCGTCGAGGGACTGTCCATGGACAAGGACAGAGTGCCACTCGAACGAGGGTAAAGAGTCGATAAGCCTGCCGAAATTGTTGCTATTTATAATCGAAAAATTCTCCTATCGCTGCTATCAGCTATTAAAGTTCAATCCAAATGATACGCACCTCCAGCGCTTAAGATTGTCTACGCGTCATGTACCTGATCTACGAGAGACAAGGTAAATTTAGAACGCCCAAAAGCGTGAACGAGTCTTCGCGGCGGAAGCAGCTAGTGCTCTAGATCCCAAGTTGCTTCCTGTAGATCTCTGTAGATTTAATGGGCGCGAGGAAGAATTTGTAGATTGCATTTGATGGGAATAGATAACCAGTGAATTTTTGATAAGACACCGATATGATACGCAGTGTCCAAAAGAAGCAGCCAGGGAAAAAAAGTCTTGGGTTGGAGGGTATCACCAGCACGGACTCATTGATTGGTGCTGGGTGGTATCACCCATAGTATGAGTATCGACCGTATGCTCGCTGTCCGGAGTTGACGTTTTGCCTTTGAAGGCATCAGAGCGCTATCACGATTATCTCGCGACTTTCCAAGCCTAGTGCACCTCCGAGTCGGCTTATCGAGATTTAGCGCCAAAGCCTACGCGCCAAAAGCCTATATGTTCTAGTTGCTGAGGTAGTCATCTTCCGAGATCACTAGTTTATACGTACATTTTTTCGGTGAGTCACACACTAGGTGCTCAACTCTATAGAGTCCCAAAAACTTATCCACCACTAGAGACTGCCAGCTTTCAAGTTGGAGTGCCCAGAACTAATATCAATTGACACCAGTCTCAGGCAGACTGGAAACTCGTGTGTTTGAACGCGGTCATGATAACGCAGACAGCCTTTCAGTAGCTGTGAGTCAGGGTGGGTAATCGCATCGATGTCATCAGGAACGTTGATGATTTGTATTCAATTGATTGTTTGATCCGAAAGTAGAACATTAAGTTGGCCTAATATCCTGAAGCTATCCCATTCTTTCTTGAATCGCTTGCAGCTAAGATCAAGATTTGATAAAAATCGTCACCGCTGGGATACTACTCATACTCACCAGTAATCTTTCCGCTCTGCTGCACAACCGCTTGAATAACAGCGGCAACTCGATTGACGTTGAAGACTGCAATCAAGTTGCCATCAGACGAGCATGTTGACAGATTGCCCGTTTAATCTCACCTGTAACATTGTGACCACGATCTCGTAACTCATCCAGAATATCCGAAGGGTATACAGAGTCAGCATCTAACATAAGAGGATATAACTGATCATGCAGTCGTCCATATTCCACCGCTTGGCTGACATCCAAGCCGAAATCAAGATTGAGAAGTGTCTGAAAGACAGCGCCAAAGATGCGCGAACCCCCTGATCCACCGATAGCCGCAAAGAATGAACCATCAGAATTCTCAATGATTGTTGGCACCGTCGATGAGAGTGGGCGTTTCCCCGGCTCAGGGTAATTGTCTGATCGGTCAATCAATCGACGTTATGTCGCGCTCGTGGGACACGTACAGGGTGATGGCCAAAGACCGAATCCATTAGGCACGCCGGGTGTGGAGAAGTCGTCCATTTCGTCATTAAGTATGACGCCGGTTTCGGGGTCCAGCACTTGGGAACCAAATACGAGGTTTACAGTCGAGGTCAAGGCAACCGCCATGCCATTCTTGTCAACCACTGACGTGTGACTCTGCAGATGAGGTCCGAGATCTCAGGAGTGGAATCTATCAGGGAGACCGAAACCTAACACACAGTACCGTGATCGATCTTGACATCATACTCCGGATTATAATATTCTGGAGGATGAGTACGGTCCTATACCAAGTCAGTGGATATCCACGAACAAAAGTAGGACTCACATCGGTAATGTTCCGGAAAACAGCATCCGCAAAGATCTTGGTCGAAATCTCATTCATGCGTGCTGTATTGTTGGTAAAGTCAGGATCACAAATCTTAGTCCTGATAAGGCAACGCATGCATTGAACAAACACCCACCAGACAATTATAGAGTCCACTTACCGTGCCGCAAATCCAAATTTTAACATTTCTACAACCCTATGCATGTTGAGGCCAGTCCTTTCCTTCATGTCATATCTCTCAAGCAAATTCAGCATATGCAATAAGACTATTATTCAAGGAAAGAGTAAGCTCCTTGAAGATTTGTAAGAGTCAACATACCTGGTCCGGATGTAGGTACATGTGTTGTATAGACCTTTCTACCACGATATGTACCCTGCAATGCACGGTCTACTTTGACAGAATAATTGGCTAAATCTGAATTAGAAAGTATTCCCCCAGTTGAGCGGACTTTGCGGACGAGGGAATCTGCGATAGGACCCTATATCGTTGACTGCGTGAGTGAAAATTAAAAAATTCACATCACTAACTACCTGGTATAGGGCGTCAGCGCCCTCCCGCGCAATGCTCGCAAGTGTGCGTGCAAGGTTTTTCCGCCGAATCGTTTCCCCCTCACGTAGCATCCTTCCTTGAGGTGCAAATGTGGCACTCCAGTCCGGGTTATTCAGCATGAGATCTTCATACCACTGTGTGATGAATATCGATGTTGACAAGTGAAAATTTAGCAAGATATACTCAGCCTTACAGGTATTCGCTTTCCCAGCTCTTTGTCCACTTCCCACCCTTTTGCTAGCGAGATGCTTGGCTCAACCAACTTTATCCATGGAATTGTCCCCCATCTACGATGTGCCTCCTCGAGCCCACGGACCTCCCCAGGAACACCAACAGCCAAACCGCCAAACCGGGACAATTTAGGGAATTTGACGTACATAGAAGCGTTGGCGAGCGCAGGGGCGGTTTCTCGAAAGTCGATTGTGTATACTTCAGAGCTATGATTGGGAGAAGGGGGTATTCGTACTGTCATGAAGCCGCCACCGCCGATACCGGATCTACATATTAGATTTGTTAGACAAGACTTTAGACAGTCCCAAGATTGAACAACCCACGAAAACATGTTGATGACACCGATACAAAATGTGGCAGCGATGGCAGCATCGACAGCGTTGCCCCCATTCTTGAGAACATTTACACCGATATCTGAACAGCGCTTGTTTTCTGATGCGACGGCACCATGCTTAGCTCTAATAAGATACGCAGGATTGCGTGATTCGGAGGCGAGGAATTTCGGAAGGTGGTGGCCTGACAGGATATAATCGAAGTAATATTGTGAACGACTCGAGCTAAAGACAATCCAGGAGGATATGATCATGAACCCGAGGACCAGCAATTGTTTCCATCGAGGACTGTCCATGGGTGGCATACAGAGTGGCCCGGCGAAAGTGAAAGTCGTTGAGCAAATTGTTTAGTTTATAGCCTTTCTCCTATGAATCAGCATCTTGTCAGCGTTGAGCTATTAAACGCACTGGTTAAACACCGCAGGCTGACTATGTTTGTAGGAAATGTGAGTCGCTTAATGATTTTGTCCTAGGTGCCAGCCCAAGTCGAAAAACAAGGACTTAGATCTAGAACGCCCGAAACTGTGAACACGTCGTTCAATTTTCGGGCGAGTATGTATAGGGCTTACCCGAGCAACCAAGGCAAATGACCACAATTGATGGGAACAGATATGATAAGACATTGCCGATATGATACGCTCGGAACCCCAGACCGGCCGAAGTCTAAGAGGGGCAGCAGGGGGTCAGCCAGGGACACGAATCTGGAATTTGTGCTTAGAATTGCCAGACCTTATGTAGTCCGAATCGATTTGAATTTTAGCCGTATGTTTCAGTTCGAGAGGCATCCCGGGCCGGAACAAATGTAACGAGTGTGAGAGTCAGCGAGTGGAATATTAACTTGTGAGTTGTTCAAGTTTGACGGAGTCAGGAGCCAAAATTGACCGTCCTAGATGCTGAGGTAGCCAAGTTGTGCGCGTGCGGTCGTCGTCACAGTAGTTGTTGCAACTTTGTTTATGCACGTACTTTTTTTTCGTGGACACGGGATTTCAATTCAAGTTCGTCGATAGGACTTGGCCAACCTCTCATGCCTTCATATGTTCGAAGTTCCCCAAAACGTCCTGAGGATGTAGACTCATCATCATCTTCATTGGCAGTCGGTGTCTTCGGTGGCGGAAGGTAGGTGCAATATCACGCAATTGTCGACGAATCTGTTCATATGAAGCAAGATCGAGTGGAACTTCGTTGAACAGAGGTAAACTCGATACTACTGGATCTCGTTAAACTTATAAACTGAACAAATCAACGCGAGATTACCTCTCAGGACAAAACGAACCACGAAGCAAACGACGCAAATTATTGGGAACCAATTCTCGGTTTGATCGTATGATTGAAACAATGAATATGACAAACCGCTTCCCAGCCAAGCCTAGTCGTCATTCTCATTCTCGGACACGTTCAATTGGTTCATCTTCTACTAGCCATTGTGATTTTCCCCAAACGCCAGCTGAAGCATACGATAATCAAAATGGACCACTTGGTAAGGACTTCGCGTTGATCAAAATGAATTCAGGGCATTCTTCGAGGTCCCTAGTCAATATGAATGATCCCCTGTATAATGTATCAATGACAAAGGCCAGCCATTCAGTTCAAGCTATCTCTACCAATGTTTTTAACGACGTAAAAATGTATAGCCAACCTCCAGTCATCAAGATCCCCGGGCTTTGCCTCCTTGGTTATCGAATACTCTGACAAGTCTTGACTCCAGACATCCTCTACGTCTCTTACTACCAAAGTCGCCTCGACCTTCTTTCCCACCTGGCCTCGCGGAGCACTCTCGCGATATCACCGCCGAAGATGAGCCAGTCTTTGCCTTCCTTCCCACGGATGTTTCGCCAGATTCTGTAACTTGTGGTTTGACTGCTGCTAGTGGTTATGTGAATATGGAGAGAAATGGCTCACATTCGTCAAATCTTTCCACAAGTGCTATCTGTTCCCTAAGTATATGCTCTGCAAAACTCAACTTGATTTATCTTCAGCTTTAGAAGTCTTGCCGTTTTCAACTTCTGGACCGGGCTCTCACTTACCGGGGTTGCGTCCACTCGTTTCCCCAGGCGTGAATATCTCAAGTCATGCACAAAACGCCACTAGCGCTGTTTCGAGCCATGACTCAGTTTTGGACGATGACGACCTACACAGTCTGGACTTTGTTCCATTCTTGACTCCTGGACCTGGATCCCTCGTTTCAATGGAAAAATCACGATCGAAATCTCCTCAGTTTCTTGCTTCAGCATTTGCGGAAGATCTCACTGGTAGGCTTGTAGATTCTGGTACCGCTGGTCTCCTTGACTCTGCCCCATTCTCAACGTCTGGATCAACCTTTCTGGCACCAGCATTCATCTCGGACGACACCACTTCTTTACGAACTTCGGCTGACCCATGCTTACTATCCTACGTCCCCTGCATTTTTGATGCTCCTCATTGTTACTCATCAGATGATATGCCTGACTATAATGTCTACTATGATGACTCTCTTGCTGACGACTCTGCTTCTGACCCACCATTCGACCAATCCGCAGTTATAAAGCCACTGCCCAATCTTTTCGCAACTCCTGGACCTGGCTATCAGCCTCCTCAACAAATATACTTTGACTCACCAACAGAAGATTTTTTCGACTCTGATTCTTTGCAGCCAGGACATCGTATCGATTATGAGACTTTGGACTTCCATTGGAAACCATTTAACCGGAAAGACACTAATATCTTGGAACCCGAGAAAATACTGCCGTCGATGTCGCAGCCCACATCTTACCGAGCGCATCTCGATATTGAACAGGAAATCGTCCAAGCAGCCACTGACTTACAAGATCAATCACATACCTTTCCCTTACATGGACATGTGTCATCCCCAAGTCCATTCGCTTTCTTCGCCGGTCCACAGAATGAGGCCGATACTAATAACTTTTCTCAAGAGCTACCCGTCCAGGCACGCGAAGTTACACCTGAATCACCTGGTTCTCAGCGACAGATGCCGCCGCCGTTTGCCCCAGCTCCTGGAATATTCCTGTCACCTCTCAGCGAGGTTGTTGTTTTAAAATCTCTTGATAAAACCCCGTGCGAGCCAACGATTCCATATCAGGTATGGATATCGTCTCCAGGATAAGGCGGTGCTGACCAGTTGAGTAGAAAACGAACCTTTTGGGTGCCTTGGACAACCTGTATGAGTCCCCTAAAAGCTTTCGTACTGGAGGTAGACCCGATACGCCGCTCAGTTCGAATGACAGTATAGAATCATGGAAGGATGTAGATTTTGAGCTGTGAATTATTTGCACAGCAAGATGTTTCTATATAATATGACCAATCAGGGGTATAAGTATGACCAATAGATGACTACGAAATAGCGCAAAAGAGCAAGGAAGACGCAAGATGTAGTGATATATGCGCTACCATCCAACATCCCCTCCTGTATATGATTCGATTGTGATGCCTGACTGGCCTTTGTTTTTCCGGAGGACAAAACGATCTAGAGAGTATACCTCGTAAGACTCTGCAGCAAATTTCATCGCTTTGATATGATGAGGCCGTGAGTTGGCCGCAACCGCATGTCTCCGACTTTGCCAAATACAGGTAGCGAGATTCATTCCAGTCGTCTCATCTGGTATCCCATACCAATAAAGAATCAACTGAAGTCGACTGTGAGCGGTTTGGAGTCATGTGGTTTAAGTGAGGGCTTACTCCTCCATTTCGTATTGCTTCTTCATGTGCAAGCCTGTCAGCTTCATACAGCACTAACAAAAACATCATTCAGATGAAAGGATAGCCTGGTAGAGAGAGATAACGAACATTCTGAGTCAATCCCCGCTTTCCGCTTGCTTCTGAAAACTACACAATACCATTCACGCTCGTCTTCGACAGGAAGGACCAGTTCTGCCCAATTGAATGCTTCGTGGTAAGGGATGGTAGCATACTCGGAGTTGGCTGGTCTGAAGTGATGCAGGGCCTTGTGTAATGATAATGATGCTGGGTCAATGTCTGGTAAACGTGTTTCTGTCAATACAGCTGGTGTTTCCGAGGAGACGGGATGGGATGCAAGCCCTTCCGGCAGCGCAGACAGCAGAGGAGGAAGATAGAGAACAGTGTTTTGGGGCCTACAGAGACTTTGCGAGTCAAAAAAAGGCATGTTATGTGGGTCTCGGATGAGTGCTTGTGCCTCGTTCGAGTCCCCATGACTGGGGGAATGATGGTTGGAACTAGGTTTCATGACTCAAGTACGTCCAAGGACGAGAAGTAGAGAGGAAGAACTAGTCGGCTGTGATGCCTATTTATCGTAGGGAAGCTGATGGATATCGAAGGGCGCAGCGAATTGGGAAGCTCATAGAAAATGGCGACATTCTTGCGTGTCCTTGGCGTCGTATCTTAAATACTTACATAACAGCAATTATCATTATCATACCCTTGATATCGATTAACTGCAAGCGGGTCAGTGACCTCGATTGAGCTGGAAACTTTCAGTAATGCTCGAAACTCAAAGCACAACTGCAGGCTCACCGAAACTGAAAAAAGGTGCTAAGAGGTCAATACACTCGATATGAGTGCCATTCTACGCTGGTCTCAGGCATGAGATTGTTACTTAACTTACACCAAAACATTTGTGTAAAGTCAAGGCGGCGGCGTGATAAGGCTGGACCAGGGCTGAACCTTGTATCGTATACAATGTCCGAGGTCAATCAGGTGTTGATCAGGCGATACTTTTTTAGTAACATGACAAAGCAGGAAATTCCAACCTAAACGCAAGCAATAATCAATCTTCAATATCTATCAGATATATTTATTCAAACGTCTACTTATACAGCGACATGGGGAAATATGCATGCTGTTCATGAGGTGCATCCGGGGCAAGCTCAGGTATCCAACGCTTGTAGGGGGTAGGAATGGTGGGAGGGAGCTTCGACTCTGAGTAAACCTTCTGTGCAGTGGTTATCGACGCGATAGCCTCAGTTAGGTCTATTGACCGCTGTGAAGTAGCAGGAACTTCCGATGCATCCTCGTTAGCTTCGGCAGGTGAAGAAATGCTGCTGTAGGACATGATGATTAAAGCGACTGAGACGCCCAAAAAAGCATACATACTTTTGAGATCCAGAGTGTTCGATCAACAAAGACGAAAGCTCCGACTGTGTGATGACAGAAAGCTGAGGATATGCCCGACGAACATCGCGTTTCCAGTAAGGGTTCTGCGCGGGATCCGATGCTGAAACCCTCATCAGCATCTCATACATAGACAATTTTGATTGTTGCACCTTTAGTTGCTGGTGTGCTGTATTTTTCTGGTCTTGAAGCAGGCTGGGGATGACGGTTAATGCTAGCAATTGGTAGACCACTCGATATCTCCGGGTTGACTACGACAGCGTCCCCTGGGAGTGTAATTTAGAGTAAGTATTGTGAGTAGAATAAGATATACAAACTGAATTTCTTCCAAAATCCTTGGGGACTCAGATGATAAAGAGTCGACTCTGCCACTTTCTTCGAGGCCATCGACGTTATTAACTTAAGGATGACACCGGAACGGCCATGTCCTAGAGCCCCATTCGTCTCAAACATGAACAAACAGAGCGATGTCTAGGCCACCTCCATCTGCAGCAGCAGGGTCCTCAGCGGAAATTCAAGCTGCTGCATTTGCAGATGACCCACGGTGCGTGTTTTCGGTTAGGCTTGGTCAATGGTTTGCTCATAATCCTCACGTTGCAGGATTTACTTCTCCAAAACTGCGAACACCTGGAGGCTTGAGAACGATGACGGAACAGAGCTGGAATATGACGCGGCGAAAGGCATATGGGTTCCCTTGGTAAGTGGTTATTCTAATTCAGGAGAAACGCGTTAAAATATGACAGGTTGACGAAGATCTAGTAAAACGACAACAGGCTGCGTACTCAGTAGCTGGTGTTGATGAAGAGGTGTGTCTCATCGCGCACTGCATAGCACATTCATATCGTACAAGTGTTGCTGCTGCGTAGACACCTGCAGCACCAGTTCTAGCTCGTGAAAACAAGAAACGAAAAGAGCCCGAAGATTACACTTCGAACTCGGAGCCTGGTCCTTCTATCAAGCGGGGGAAAAACGGCAAAAAGGACCAGCCGAAGACAGAACGTAAATCAAAGAACACCGCGGTTTATGTGACCGGCCTTCCTCTGGACACTGAACATGATGAGCTTGTTGAGCGCTTCTCGAAATGTGGAATGATCGAGGAGGATGACGATGGGGAACCAAAAATAAAGATGTACGCGCGAGAGGATGGGTCATTCAACGGGGAAGCACTAGTGGTTTACTTCAAGGAAGATTCAGTCTTACTGGCCCTCAGCATTCTCGACGACGCTGAACTCCGGCTAGGGGACGCAAGCTCGGTTATGAGAGTTTCCAAAGCAGATTTTGGACACAAGGCGTCCGGAGGTGGTGGTCAAGAAGGGAAGCAGCGTAAAACCGTGGACAAAAAGAAGACAACGAAACGAATCGGCAAGATGCAGAAGTATGCTCAAGGCGGTCGCTATTCGAGATTCTGACTGACTTGCTACTTAGAAAATTGCTAGAGTGGGGTGAAGAAGATGGCTTTGGTCCTATGATTCAACCTGAGGACAACGTCAACGTGGCGAACAAAAACAGTCGAGTGGTTGTCCTGAAGCACATGTTTACACTGGAAGAACTGGAAGAGGATGCAACCCTCCTTCTCGATCTCAAGGAAGATGTGCGTGAAGAGTGTGCTTCCCTAGGTGATGTTACGAACGTTGTCTTGTATGATGTAAGTACTTTGAAGCTATCGGACCGTCGATATTTATCAGTATCGGGTTGACAGAAGGAGAAGGACGGTGTTATGACTGTCAAGTTCCGTGACCCTCTAAGTGCACAAGCATGTCTGCTGGTGCGTGTGCTTGTGCTAGCTCCTTTATTCCTGGCTCATTCTACGGATATCCTACATTTAGAAAATGAATGGTAGATTCTTTGCTGGACGCCGAATCGAAGCAACCCTCTTCTCAGGAAAGCAACGATTTCAACGAAGCGGGGGAGAAGACGAGATCGAAGGAGAGGGGGCTGAAGCTGAGAAGAAGCGTCTGGATGACTTCGCCCAGTGGTTACTAACGGAAGGGGATTAATCTATGATATTGCAAAGAGGATATTCTGTGTTGCATTTATCCTGTATATAATGTCCTCTATAGGCACTACTACCTACCAGCAAAAACACAATGGCTTCTTATTTATTATTTCCATGCGCTGCAATCAAATATCACTATTTGCCACTGGAAGAAAATCAAGCGGGCTTACCTCCACGATAACAGTCCGCTGTTGTGTGGTATCTGGCGGTTGGATCCAGTCGACTTTGCCCCCTGTGTTTGCTTGACGACCATTGCGACGAGGTATACCTTCGACATATGACATGGACTTCGACATAGCTGCCAGATCTTCCTCAGCAATGGAGCTGGCACTGGAAGCCACTTCGTGAACGGTGGAGAGAGGACTTCCAGGCGGCGAAAAGGGAGACGTTGGCATATTTGAAGATGAGGCTACAGGCATAGTCGAAGCCTGTGCAGGTTTGACATAGGTCACCCCTACATCTTCCTCTTCCTCTTCTTCCTCTTCTTCGCCTTCTGCTCCACCGAGTCTCTGTAAACTGGCTTCAACAGCATCAAGACGCTCAAGATGTTCTAAAACTGTGACACCAGTCGTTCCAGGATGTACCCTTTGAAATTTGGCAGCAAATGGCACTGGTCGAGGAGCACCTGAGGCATCTGTTGATGATCGACGGACAGGGGGAGGGAATTCGCTCGAGCTCTGACTTCGAGTCCTTCGCGGTAAAGGAACGCTGACGATTGAAGGCTTGGGTGAAGCTGGGGCAGGGCTGAGCATCGACTCTTGAAATGTTTCCTCTGCGATTTCTAATTCGTCATCCCACACAAGGGCTTTCTTTCTTCGCGTCAACTCCAAAGGTCCTACCACATAGAAGATTAGTTGACTTCTGACGGAATGCACGAGTTTACTCACCCTCGTCCTGAAAAAGGTATATTAGAACTGCAATATATTAACACGAGTGTCAAAAACGAATACGAACAGAATGTTTCAGAGACTGTACAATGTTCCATGCCTGCCCTGCGAAGTGCCTCATAGGTGCAATCTACATATGGGAAACACTGGGTAGCATACCTTTGATGACAGCTAACTGCCGCTATATATCGAGCAATTTAGTGATATTCTAGTCTCAAATGAATAACAACATACCCTGAACATTTTTGGGTGAAAATCTGGATCAAGGGAAAAGAGCTTCTCGAGTTGATACGTTGTTTCTTCCCACCACGCTTTGGAAGTGAGTAGGGGTAGAAAATGATTCCGAGTTTTCTCGCTGAAAGGCCTCCCGATGACGCTGACTGGCAAATACAACCATCCATATGTATATGTACGCCACCCCTGCGGGTGTTCGTGAGGAAAGGAAAGTGAATTATCAATCGCCGCGATATGTATATGTGGGCTTCGGGTGTAATCCGCCAGGGAAGCTGTTGGCTCCGAAGGTAATGAAGATGCAATATAAGGTAAAGGGGCAGTCATGCTTGGTAGATTTGATGAAGCTTCCCTTCTAAGCTCGCTCATGACCGGCATTTCTAAACGAACAGAACGGGAGGGCGCCACGTCAATAAGTGCCTTCTCATGGTCCGCTTCACAGTACTTGATCATGTAGTTGTCAGCACCGCGATCAGTATTGAGCATAAGATAATCTGCATATTCAGCACTTAGCAAGAACAAGGCCTCCATGAATAAGTACATACCCAAGATAACGAGTCTAACAAACAACTTAGATTAGTTGGCAAATCCTTGATAGTGGCACTTGACGTACTTCTCTAGTTCTTCTCGGAAACTCCTTTGCAAAGTTTGACTCCAATAAAATGGCTTCTGGGAATCACTCTCCGTTCCATCAAACAACACTCGCTCATCATCGTAGTCGGTGTCATCGTATATGTCCTCGAGATCGCCGGTCCTTCCACAAACAATCTTCAAGGTGTTTAGAAAGCGCTTAGAAAAATTCCCGCGCCTGTGGCTCGAGTCGTCGAAGGTATCAGCGATGGCGCGTCCTGGCCATGGATATTTTCGTAGGAAGTCTGACGCATCTAGTATGTAATGGTTAACCTAAGCTGAAAAACAAGGGAAAGAATTTGCTTGCCCTGAAATCCATGTAAGAAATACTGCATACTACCAATCTTATCCGGCAGTGGCTTTCCCTTCTTTGCAGCGTTACGATCCAACCAGTCATAGAAAAACGCCTTAAAGACATTGTCAATGCAATGAAATTAAAGAAGGATCATCACCCACTGGACTTGACAAAGAAACCAGCTGGGTAGGTGGGACGATGTAAAGGGATAACCGGTCATCCAACAAGGAAGCAGCAGCTTCAGAGATATAGCTGAAATGGGGATCAGAATTGAGTAAACTTCAGAAGCGACGACAAAATTGAACCTGAGATTTGGTATGAGACAAGCTCGGCCAAATGGAAGAATCCATCGGAATTGTCGGTGTATCCATTTGGTAGTCTCAAACCGAGAACGGTTAATCCTGGCACGTTAATACGTCTACGAAACATATAACTACCTTAGGGTTGAGCCGCCCATAAGGTTCTTCATCTTTCGGTTTGAATACCCTGCGTTACAAACCAGAATTTAAGAGCGTTCATTCAAGTCCTTGAATACTCACGCGACCGTTTGTACCCGCCCGCCAGCCTTTGCTCGAGCAAAATATGAGCCGGAAGAGCCTTTTGAGATCATTTTTGGATGAATTCCTTCCGCAATTGCAGCTTTCACGGACTGCACCAAGCTAATGAAATGGTTGTAGAGATAGGTTTCCCTTAATCGGAAGGAGCCTTACGCGTCATATTCTGACTGGGTCATTGGTGGCTTGTGGTCCAGAGTCTTGACCTGTGACGGTTTGTTTAACCGGCGTCTTTCCGAACTATCAAAGGAAATTTACCGTCGCCCCAGCCGTTGGCGGAATAATAACCGAGGGTTCAAAGACACTATGCCAGATAGGTTTCCGCGCATGAGTCGAAACTTTCTTCTTACGTTTCACCTTCTGAGCGATAGACTCAGTCCAACTATACCCGGTAGTCTTAGTACGAGTAGAGCTAAGAAGATATATAGATTCACCGTTTAAATGCGCTATCTAACTTGGTGAGATCAATGTTTCCCGGACGGCCTGGACGACGGACACCACGTGTACTGGCGAGGGACCGACTCGGACTGGACGGAGCCTGGTTGCCTTCTCCAACATCAGCTTCATGATCAGCTTCGTCAACGGACTGCGCAATTGGCTGATATCCCGAGCGACTTGACATTTGGGCCAAGCTTGCCGCACGAGTGGTTTGAGACAGTGCTACGTACCTAACTTGTTCGATCACAGCATGCAAGGGTCACGGGGTCACGGAACTTATTAGCGTTAGTCCCGGCGGCGATCTTCAAGTTTGTCGCCAAGTAACTCAGCCTTCGCCGGGCTTGCATTCTAGTACTAGCAGCGCTGTATAGTCTTGTATGATACGTATCTTGTATAGTACATAACCAAACGAACGTGCCTGCCATCGTCGAGATTATCCAGCTTTTGCGCTGCACAACATTACATTGACAGAACGTACGACTGGCCCTCTAGTAAACTCACTGGCAAGTGACAGAATTTTCATGGCTAGAAAGGTTATTAGATTCAAATTAGACTTGACCTAGATATGACACAGCTATAACACAGCTATTCAACGTAAGTAGTATATCCTGAACTCGAAGTAGTAGTTGTATTAGACGGAGGTATCCAGACCACTGGTTCTGTCTCATCCATCATGGAATAATCTCCCTCACCCTCGGTACTTAATGCTGCCCACTCCTCTTCAGGTCCCAAGGTAGGAATCTTTGCACCCCTCTCCTTCAAAAACCGAATGACCTCAGCAACATCTCTCCACCCCCCAACCGATGTCTTGACTTCTCCCTCAACCGTGACCTCAGGTGTACTGTCGGCGGTGAAAGTCCCATATATCTTTGCAAGATGAGGGCTGGCTTTCAGTCGCTGCGAACCTTTCTTCTGTTCCAACTGGTCAAAAAAGCTAGCAAGGGCTTTGACAGCCGCCACACGCGTCCGCAACACATGTCGTACAATTCTCCGTGAAGGAGGTCTACGCCTGGGCTGAGTCTTGACGGGTGGTTCTTTTGCAGTTAAACATGATGAAGATTGCAGCGTCGTTCCTGATGTCCCAATATTGCCCGAATTCAAGGTCGGCGTTGAGCTTTTCGGCCTGTCGATCCATGGGTTATCAGGTGGTGTCTCTGGCGTTGTGTATTGTGATAGCGCTGCAAGAGAGAGGTCCCATTTTTTTGGAGCCCATACTCCAACCAGAATCCGCCAGGCTGCGATAAGTCGTTTCGCACTTTGACAAGAATTAGGTATAGTCTTCAAAAACTACAGATAGCTTACCGTTGGTAATTAGCTGTATTCATGGACTGTAGGTCAAAATAGCCACCAACAATAATGTAGCAACTTACCATCAATCGTCCAGATATGATACATAGCAAACAGATAAACTGTAGCAGCAGCCAGTAGTGCGCCTATCGGGGTGTACCAAAACAGTGCCCACAGGAAGAAGAATGCCGCAGGATAAATCAATAAAAGTGAGAGCAGCCCGAAAACCACCTTGTTCTGGGCCTGTGTCTCTTCCTCATCCTCAACCAGCCTGGCCCCCATGCGGCCCATGATGTACACGGGCATGTGTACTATCAGCGGGAATAAAAAGAATGGCAAACCAACCAAGGCTGAAAGCGAGTCACGAATAAGAATGAGCAATGTCAACAGACGGCTGGGAACCGTAGTGGGGGTATTGGGATCCAGGGTACGAGGAAGCGGAAGAGAGGAAAGGACAGAATTTGTAAGGTGGGATGACTGCAGTAGAGAATAGTATTCTAAAAGGTGTCGCTTGACTGAGTTAAGGTTAGATGTAGCATCCGGTGTGGAGAATATGTCCACCAGTCTGGTTAGATTCTGAGATATCAGCTATATGACGACTAACAAGACGTGATACACGTACGTCTGGGAGATGGTAACAAACTCCTCGAGTTTGATAGCCTTCTCCCCTTCCCACAGAAGGTCTCGTGCCATACGAGCAGTGTAGAGGGTGTCCCTGAATCGTGCCGTTGGCAATGCGGGTCTCCGATAAACCGAAACTCACCAGTCAGGGGCATTGATAGTTGCCTCTACTAACTCGCTTTCAATTGTGCGCGTAAGACGTTTCACTGCCGCACGCTGTGCACCTTCGACATCCGAAAAAAATTGTTCCTTGAATCCGTCCAGCGTGATTGGACGACCAAACCTTATACGCGTTGCATTAGCTTGACTCATTGTGACTGCGAAGAGCTCACTCCAAGATCACCTGAATTAGAAATCGTCAGCATTTGTACCACAGATGTAGATGATGTACTCACGTCGCTACGATACTTGGTCTTGTTCGTATAAACTATTGAGGCTGGTACAATAACAACATCCTGGTCAGGAGCGGCTCCAGGGTGTTCTTTACGCCATCGAGCGTACTCCAGGGACGCCCAAGCTGCTCCATCCTTTACTTGCATAATTCGCGGCTCGGTGTAACTCGTGCCCTCCGGGAACAACGCGACCGCCTGTCCCTTAGCAAGAGCCTCAAAAGTTCCTTTAAACAGGACTTGTCGGTCTTTAGACTTGCGGTCAACTGGTATGTTGCCTGAGGAATACAAGATGAATCGAAGGACTGGATTTGCAAATAAGCTCGCTTGGCAGAAATATTAATATAGATACGTATATGATCACGATGAAGACATACCTTTGCTCCAATAGTTGAGCATTCGATCATGGGGAAACGCGACAGCTAGATTTCATATAGGTAAACAAGGCACAAATAGTGATTGTGAGGACATACAGAGGATAGCCGGGTCTATCATCATATTATGGTGCGTTGCTGTCCTGTAGATAGCCGGAGATTATGCTCAATTCGTAATTTTGAGGGACGTGGCATGAACGGCACAGACACCCCCAACGCTGCAGTAGAATAGGTACGTACACTATTATGGGCCCATCCATTGGTACATTTTCCCCTCCTATTACTCGAACCTCAGTAAAGAATGATGACAGAGCCCATGTTGAGATCAGACGTATAAGGCGGTGAAGGACCATGGAATCTGGCATGATTGAAACGACAGCTTACACCTGCCGAAACACGGCGCTGTTGGAAAGGGAATAGTAGTGAATGAAGATGATTCCAGTCGAGCCAGGCTCAGCCACTGACAGCCAGCTCAGAATAGGACTCGGGCGGAAACGCGCAGCCAATCAAATGCAAACAACTCTCTCGCGACGCCAGTCACCAGTGAACACGTCGACTATTTGAGTGCTCCGTATCTACCCTAGGCTCAGACGTTCCACCACTCTATCTCCTGCAATTGGCCCAGACAAATCGGTTGCAATGCACAGCATACTTTCGCGAATCAATAATGGCTCTGCGCTGCTTTCTTCATGCATGATGGCATTACTCGCTGCTATCGCTCTCTCGTCATTTATACTCAATGCAGACCCGAAGGGAACTGTGCAGATAGCGTCTGTGAAAGTGTAGGTGCTTCCCGATTATTTTTGCCGCGTTCTATTTCACAAATTGTAGCGCGTACCTCTCCTCCCTGTTTTGCGTAATGCATCCATGTTGAACTGGTTTTTTCCCCTACTTTTCAGATATCCCACGAACAATCGTCGATATCACAACAAAAAGCAGGAGCTTGCATTTGTTAATTTCAACATCACAGCCGGTTCGTCTCACTTGGATGCACTCACTCAACATATGTATGACCTTTGCACTCGACAGATCTCACACCGCTCTTCCACTGGAATACGAAGCAGCTTTTCCTTTACCTAGAGGCTGAATATACTGATACAAAGGGGGTGAGTTTCCGGTCATCCCCATTCATTATTTCTCCATATGCTAGCCATCAAGTGCATAGGCACGTTCCTGGAAACTGATCTCCTACTTGCCGCTCCCTTCCTTTTTGTGTCACTCTTGTGATCCCATGAAAGTTTTTAATACTGATCTCCTTTCGTTACGTTATGCTGATTTAGGTTAAAAATGACGTTGTGATATGGGATCGCATCGTACGCCGCAAGGAGGACGCGATCGTCAATGTTGTTGGTAAAAACAAGTACATGTTCCGAGAGCTCTCGTCATCCTTCAGGTTAGTCGATATGTAGCGCTAGCCGTGCTTCTTTAAGCTTTTGCATGCTTAAGCCTCGATATCGAGCTGCTGATGACGGTTTACTTTTTCAGAAACGTTCCTTCCGCTCATTACGCACTTAAATATAACATCATGCCGTATGTTGGTGCCCTGACTTACGGCGAGGCTACCAAAACAGAGGAGGAGGTCGTATTTCCTGAGGTCCAACCTCGCGTCTCATAGCGCAAGTGTGTACATGTAGATCATCTGACTCTCTATTTAATATTTATCAGGGCAAGGCTAAAAGTCGACTCAGTACTGATGCTGTTGGCCCAGCAACGTTGACCCAATGTGATGTAAAAGGATATGGGGAGTGTCAAATTTTTTAAAGTTCAATGGAAGTTAAACTAGGTGAAAAAAGGCATGAATCAGCATGGAGCCCCTGAAGTACACGAGCATATTAGATGTATCAGAAGCTGAGGTGAATTTTTAATCGCATGTGGTAGTACTAGTGAAGAGGGCGATCGGACATGCAAGTCGCTAGCAAAAGCAAAGGATAATTGAAAGATATATGTAGGTGTGGAAGCAATGGATAAATGGGGAGACTCGCAAGTAAACATCTTCCCCCTGATCTCGTGCTGATGTGGGCTGAGATCCATCGCTATTGAAGCTTGAAAAGATGTATGGCGAGAGAATATTTGAATGGGAGAATCCGTGTGGGTTGAATTGGAGAGATTAGATATATAGAGTTGTAGGTCCCAGTATTATTCAAGTAGCGACCCAAAGGTCTTCTGACAGTTGAAAGCGTGTTGTCCGAGTCGATGTTGCAGGCCTCCACCGCGTTATCTGCTATTTCATTCCCGGATCTTATAGTCCCTTCCTTGGTCCCTTCATGAGCTCCAACCAGCGCTCTCGCTGGAACCAGGTCATTCACCCTTCATTTTCAGCCCTTTGCTCTGTATTCATTTTTATCTCACCAGTCTATGGTCTCTGACCAGCACCAACAGCAGCCTCTGTCTCCATTTCAGCAGTGGAAGCTTGAGGATGATCTCAAGTTCTACGCGACATTTCCACAGGCAAGACCACCTACTAACCAGTATACCTTTCAATCTGGTGATTTCTTTGGCGGTGCTGGCTTTACTTTTCAACCGAGCGTAGCCTATTTATCCGACGACTCTGCTGCTTCTGGTCATTCTCCTCATAAACAGGCAGAATCCTCTTTGTCACCTGCGCTTCACTATAACTACGGCTCATCGTCGTCGGATGACTCAAGGTTGCCATCGTCATCACATACTTACAACGCACAACCTAGACCGCCCATCCCT
>QOVE01001320.1:1460-13686 GCA_003521275.1 Tricholoma sp. MG99
TATATCCATAAGACACGAGTCGTCACGTCTTCTTCTACCTCCGGGATAAGGAAGTTGGCCATCGCACTCTATTACTATATAATTCCAGCATGCAGATGAAATTTTGGACCAGCACTATCAACGCATCCCAAGCAAAGCCATCAGCAAAATGATCGAGATTCAGACCTACCCCGACTTGAAGCAGGAGGACAGCTACGTTGGGAAGAGGGACCATTTAAACTGGCTGTCTACTGTCGTCAATTCTGGCGTCACGTATGACTATGATTCAGATTTCCTCAATGGATGAGTCACGGGTGCGATGCTTTCCATAAGCAGGACTCTAGACTCCGACTATTCCGGGCCCAAGCCTTATGATGTACTTACTTTCTCACCGATGTCTCAGGCTCTCAGCTTCTTCTTGATCCATGAGCTTGGGACTAGGCCAGATGATCTGTTAGCGCCCTTCCGTTGGTGAGATGTCTCTGTTGTGTCTTCGTCAGCATTCCTCCGCTCGTGGCTTATCGATCGATATCTGGCAAATATCTGGAGCTTGTCTGATATAATGCTCTTGTCCTCATCAGCATTTTCACTATCGCGCTCTGTGCCATGCTGAAATGTTCAAACACTAAATGAAAACGCTGTTTTGACTATGATCCAAGACTTTCGCAGATAAGGAGCGGCGGCTACAGGACAGCAGATGTTGGGGGGTTTATGAGGACAATCCAAGTACTCTAGAACTGTTTTCTCAGCCTCTGGCAGGACCCTTACCCGCGCTTCGGCATTTTCGTTCCCCTGTGGTTACATATGATCATCATACATCCAAATGACGCCAGATTATCACGAGTGCCAAGTACTACTGGTGCTTTTGACACTTTGCACCTGTCGGATTAAATGCAGTCTCCGCGCTAGACTAGTCCTGTCATGATCATCTGTACTGTCACCTACTATCCCAAGTTAGGATACGGTTATCAGCCAATGATATTGTTAACTGGTCGATAACCGTTGGGTCCGCTCAGTCTGCGCTGGGCCCCTGTATATACACCACGGATTTGTGCTAATTGGACCTACTAGACTCTCTACATGATGCATCATCAGTATCACCGCATTCGTCGATGTTGGGTATAAAGATGAGCAGGTCCGGTATCTCAGGTGCCACTGGCAATTACTTGTCATTCCCGTGGATCTCCTTCGAAATATGCGCGTGCTAACTGACCCAGCGACCGGCACATACTCTAATATAGTGTCTCTCAATATCACGCCCAAGACGGATGGGATATATTGGGGTACGTGATCCCTGCGCTTAAAAAATATTAATTCTTATCTTATCGACTTTCATTGACTTCAGGTATGTTGGTGTCTACCATGTACAGTGCTGTTCGAGTTTTCGGTGTATCATCCATGTGACTTTAGAGACACTGAAGGCTGTTCGGCATTACTCTTTCTCAAACGTGGACCTACGTGCATAATAACCGCGACAATTGGCGCCTCCGAAGTTTCGTAAGTTAGTTTCCTTACACACTGAAGCAGGTTGTGCTGACGTGAGCGCAGGTTACACTTCTGATGTAGGTCAAATGCGGCCACCGTAAGAATAACTCAAGAAGCATTGATTTACAGCCTGATGGATTTTGCCATTACATGTCTGAATTGGCAAGTCCTACGGTTCTACTTGGTACATGCCGCTTGTTAGTGATCATCCTCGAATTGATTCTTACTAGTCTCCGAGCAGATGATAAATTTTGGAGATGCCTCGGTGTTTCTTACGCTAACGCCGTATGTTCAATACAGCTCAGACTCCCATTGTCGATTGTAAGACTGATTTATGCTCCCGGGTTAGACAGTGGGCATGTTCTATCATTCTTATCGAGACTGTAGCTACCTTGTTTGTTTTCTTGTCAACATATGTCTGTAGAGGTATTGACTTCTCAATAATTGTGCAGGACGGAATGGTTTTTTGCTTCACGGATCTACTTACGTGAGTGATTCTGTAGGAACCGAAATTTTATGACCTTATACCACACCAGTCAACAAGAATTCTTTATGGGCTCCAATACTTGCAGTGAGTGATCATTGTCTCATGTAATGTATTTCCGATCTGATTATGGAGCATATGACAGTGCCTTCTTGCTGCTGGCGGTTTTGGTGGGTTCCTCACTGGCATGTTCACCCTGTGTATACTGACGTTGTGCCGTGATGCCGCATATAGCCTGTATAACTCGTGAGTGACTCTTTCCTCTCCTGCAATAATGTTGTTGATGTGCTCGCAGTGGCAATCCGTAGTAATTTTGTTGATTCTTCTGTTAGCCAACTCATGTCGCGTTACGAAAAGGTTCAGCCGAAGTTCAAATCCCTGTATCAGATTACTGACAAGAAACACAGATGCTCGTTGGAATGGGCCTTGGCTTCACATTAAGCACGGTTATGCTTATCACAGCCGTTTTGGTTGCACGCGTGAGTAGTGTACACGTCAACTTCAAAGAGTAAAGCTCTGCATGATTATACTCCGGACATATTTCTGAAGCGATAACAAAGGACGAAATCAACTATTCAAAAGCTGCTCCTATTTTGTGTAACAAGAGGCCTACTTGTAACACTCAATCAAGTTGCTTTCTTAATTGTGTATGAGGCGTGGGATCCGACGTCCATGCTATGGTGCTGTTTTCACATTTTATGGGCCTCTGAATTTTCAGATCTCATGTCGCTGATCTCTAGGGCACCGTACCTCTTCCTCGATCCGAAACTTCATGTTATCACCATGAGTATGCATTCATTCAGTCCGTCGGAGAAGTGACTAATTTACATGCTTCAGTGGCCATGTAAATAATTCGCTTGGCTCACTTTCATCAGAGTCGGACAGCTGATATTCTACGATTAGGCTCAACTCACGGAAGCACTCGACATCTCAGTCAGCTGCTGGCGCGGTGACGTCCTTGACAAGTAGCAAACAGGCAAATCCCCAGGCCATAAACATGAGTACTTTGACAGACAAGTCAAGTCTCTCTGTCTCTTGCGGCACTTCCATTCCTCCGGCCATGCATATATCCAGTCTAACGGACAAGGTGAGCACGGATGGACATATCTATACACAATCGATCTTCCTCATTATCAATGTAGGCTGAAAGATATGGTGATGCATTGGAGGTGGATGAGAGAAGACAAGTCTGGTACTGACGTCAGAGAGACCTAAAGGCTGTCATCACATATACGTCGACGGCGCGCACCTATGTAGCGAACACTGAATACAGCCGTACCATACACGTGGAATACGAGGTAGCCCAAGCGTAGTCCGAGATCTGTCACTGGCACAGTCATTACTGATACAGAAACAACCGAGTAGGGATCAACTATGTATTCTCAGTGACCGCATTCCGTTTCATGACAGGCATTCTCGGAGATGCATTTGACATCACTCGAAATACGGAGGGCTTCAGTGCAGTTGCGTCAAATTCTCCTGCCAGGACAGCAAATCAGGAATCAGCAAAACATCAACCATTGGACTAATACAGGACTCTCGCCTGTGAATCCACGAAGAAAATCCGAATCATAGTTATGTGTGATGCCAGCAAGAGTATTTGGAATTGTGGACAGCCATTTGAAATGATCCTCCTCTAACACTGTCATCCAACATAACGACGTAGCTATTCTCCTTTTTCTTCAAGTTGAACCACGACTTCGCTGGCCATTTTGCTGACGACCGAGTCGGCGTGAACTTGGGCGCTTGAGCTCTATAAATTACACTCAGGCTGGATGCAAATTGAACATACACATGACTCAGACCTAGATCGATATCGATGTCTCGAATGGGTAAATAGGGATGTCGTGCAAGACACTGGACGACTGGCAACAGCCCATCGATTGAACCAGACGCGTCCAAAGCACTATTTAGGTAGCGAGGCGAGTACGATATTGCAGACGATACAGCAGAGCTTACATAACGACTAGATCTTTCCCCTTCCAACTTGAAGTGGCATATGACCGATGCCGGGCAGTCCTGGCTCCAACAACCACTTACTACATTTCTTGCTGCAATAAAGGTCTTCATGTCTCCACCGTCCGCTCCAAGGGCCCATGCTGCAGTGACAGCAGTCAAGTCTCGACCAACCACGAGGATCGCACAATCATCCAGGCCTGAGACACCTCGGCCACGAAAGCGAACACCTCCACCCGAGCCCCTTTCAGAATACTCTACATCTTTGGTGCCTGACAGTGTGTGGTGCTCTCAGAACTTTATGCTTGGTGCAGGGATGGTGATCATCCAGCCTTCGTCTGAGAAGTTCGTCATTGTCCAGGACTCGGTTAATGGCCACTGGTTTCTCCCGAAAGGGAGGAAGGATCTAGGCGAGTCATTAGAGAAGACAGCACTACGAGAGGCTTACGAGGAGGTATGGCTTTCTTTTGTTCTTATTACGTTTCTTGAGTAAAGGTCGCAATTACGTCTAGTCAGGATATCAAGTTGAATTCTTGCCACTGCACATCCCATCGTGTGCACCAGCTCCTCCTGGCGATCCAGATGCATATTACCGATCAAACACAGAACCCATCCTGGTTACTCTAACATCATGGTCTGGAGGAGGACGCGGGCGACGGCAATATCCAGGCGAATACCTGACGTCATGGTATGTCGGGTACATACCAGAAGATGCGGTTTGTATATCCCTGCTCGTTGTCCATATCTGATTTCTGATATTTCTCAAGATATACCAAACAGGCACTGGGATGTATAATGAGCAGACCTACTTGTCACACTTGTTGACGTTCGATGAAGCGATGAAGAAATTGTCTGGCACGGAAGGACGGGTGTTGAGTTATGCTTGGGATGTATACCATCACTCGATGAGGGTGGAAGAGACAATACGTCGTGATCAGCAGCCAGAAGGCAGAAGGCAGGCGGCGGAGCTTTCGCCGAGTTCTAGGCGCGCAGCAAACATGAAGGTCAGCGTTATCTTGGAGCGCGTGGAAACTATGTATGGCTCATGAGTCCATAGGGTGCTGCATGGAATTCCCGAAGAAAGCCTGTTTGAGTTCAATTATATTGTAAGTTATCCTGAATCCCTGGACATCCTGTTGTACGTGTAAACTGTATTTCGATACCATTTGAATATATTTGGTTGGATTCCTGGCACCTGCTATTTGGCCACAAGCTTGTAGTCAAACAACACGTCAACAAACATCAACTGGACGACATCAACTCGAGTCCTTCTACCTTGCTTGTTCCCATCTTCCAACTGCCACCATACCTCAACTTTCCCTTCTGCCTATAAGGCCCCTGCTGTATTTTTTATTTTATACTCTACATCTTATTTTTCATCTTTAATAACGACCATGAATACGTCAACCGGCCCATCCAATGTTCGCAAGCGCCTCATATCCATTGGCGACGAGCCTATTGGGCTACCACAGAGGAAACGGCCTCGCGTATCCTCTGTTTCTTCGGAGTTTCAGATTCAACTTTTGAACCGTTCAGCATCTATCGCCTCTGGGGTACACTTCCTCGCTCTCATCACCAGGCTACCTCCGCTTACCTGAGTTTATTCGTGCAGCCAGATCGCCTACCACGGTCGCGCCCCCTTCATACCGGCGACCTAGATTTTTTAAGTCTTTCACATCACACGCGACCTTTAAGTGGGAGTTCCTCCTTCACAGCAGGTTCTAGAGCCTGCAGCCCAGGCGACCCCGGCGACCAGCCGGGAAGCTCCGCTTTCATAAGCCATTCAGGCATGGCTCTCATGCGACGCGTCTCCTCCGCCTCTCTTGCGTCCTCCTCCAACGCGACGCCTACATACCCTGAATGCTCCGCGAAACACCACCTCCGGAACACGAAGCTCACCATTGATTTTTCCGCGCCGCCTTCAGCCGCTGATCCGCTTCCAGAGCTTGCAGTCGCGGCGCCCCTCCTTAGCTGCTCCGCGACGAACATCTCATTCTTCAGCCGCGGGAATAGAGTGCATTACAAGAATTTAATGACCGCGACCGAAGATGTAGGACAGTTGTGTAAGCTCCTGGATACTCATGGAGACTTGCGCATTATTGAGTGCGGGGGCGTTGATCACCCTGATGTGGTGGCGTTGGGGACTAGCAAGGGGCTGATACAGATATGGGACGTCAAGGCGAAGAAGATGAGCGCGAGTTGGTCCACGAAAGGTGTCTCTGCAATGCGGTGGAATGGACCTGTACTTACTGTTGGAGGATCGAAGGGCACAATTAGGCATTATGATACGAGGTTGGCGCCCACGTCTAAGATGAAGGAGCAGGCGAGGAAAGTCACGCGACACCAGGCAAGGATCACAAGTTTGGATTGGAATGTGGATGGCAAGATTTTAGCGAGTGGCGACCAGAGTGGGACTGTGTACTGTTGGGACCTGGGGGAGAAAGTGCCCCTGGATGTTGGAGAGTTCATTCAGCGGAGAAAAAAAATGCAGCATGGCAGTGCGATATCGGTAGGTCTTTTACCTCCTTTCTGTATTCTTTGCAAAGTCGCGAACTAATAACGCGTCTTAGGCTCTGGCGTGGTGTCCATGGCAGCCCAGGTTACTTGCATCGGGTGACGTTCAAGGAACAATCCAACTTTGGACCGTCAACGCGTCCACTCCGCACTCCAACGCCACCGTCCCCGGCAAACTGGAGCTAAACACGCCCATCACAGGGCTACACTTCTCCCCACACTGCAAAGAGCTCCTTAGCACCCACGGTGCTTCGGCAGAGGCGGACGTCACACCGTCTCCGTCCCCGGCTTTCCCTAGAGGTGGTTTTGCAAATTCCATCGCGGTGCATTCCTACCCGTCGCTTCGGCACGTGACGACGCTGAATGTAGCAGACAAGCCAATTGGGTGTAGTGTGTTGAGTGCGAATGGGACGAAGGTGGTGATGGCGATACCGGAGGAGGGAAAAGTCAATGTGTGTGATGTATGGACGAAGAGGAAGGAGGTGAAGAGGCAGCCAAGTTTCTTTGGGTCTACTATTCGGTAGTTATATATGTTGTTGCTTTGTTCAAGTTCTTGTCCTTTATGATTATTTAATTGGTGTATTGTTTGCTTCGGTGATACAAGCATGTGGGATGTTCCGCTACACCTATACGTAGGTTTGTTTCCTTCACTGCATAGAGGCGGGACTCTCGAGAGGTCCTGGCCTGTGCATCGAATCTGATCAGTAATTCTGGGCGCGTCACATGACTCCCTGTCTGGATATCGTTCTGGTGTTCTGGTATTCATCATCATCATTCAGCGAAGAAGAATGCATGAATCGAGCCAAAGCTACCAAGTCAGATATGTCGGTGATTCGTAACAGGGGGACGCAGCGAAGGCGGTGAACTTGAAGATATTCTTGAGAAGCAGGACGATTAATTATGAGTATCAACCAAATTCCTCGTGGTTTTCGCGTGTTCTTTAAATTAAATTAGATTACTCGTTAGCCTATGTTTCCCCACTAGATCGTTATGCTATTCACGGTCTAACCATAACTAGAAAAACAAGGTCGCCATTGACCACCACAATGATTTGCTTGTCCCTTGTTTTAGGCAAAACATCGTAGTCGGATAGCTAGTACGCTCAACACGAGCACCCTCAAGATCAATGGTCCCACATGCTTCACACGCAGACCAGTCTTGGTGAAACAGATGTCAGCTCGTTTGGAAGCTGCTCCCAATACAAACATTTTCGTCTTCCGGTATATAGGACAACGGCTGTCCACCTCATGTGGTTAAATATAGTCAAGCACCAAGGGCCAAACAAAACCGTGTTCGATCGACATCAAGTACCACGCGCAGTGTGCATGGTGACTGTTATTGCTGGTCTGCATAGTTCATCATGCGAACTCATATAACTTCACCCACGATGCAAAATTCTACCCCAAGCACTGGCACTTTCTTGCAGCGGGGGTATTACAATGAACACGACAGCAACGAAGACGATAGTGATGAAATCGACACTGATGACGACGATACTGACGAAGACGACACTGAGGATGATGACAGTGATGAAAACGACGAAGAGGACAAAGACGATAGTGATGACGAGGATGAAGAAGACG
Source organism: Tricholoma sp. MG99 (assembly GCA_003521275.1). Classification (NCBI taxonomy): domain Eukaryota; kingdom Fungi; phylum Basidiomycota; class Agaricomycetes; order Agaricales; family Tricholomataceae; genus Tricholoma; species Tricholoma sp. MG99. The sequence continues at coordinate 9,462 of QOVE01001320.1, forward strand.
AGATGGACGACGGAGACGACGACGACGAAAAGGACGACGAAGACGACGACGACGACGACGACGACGACGACGACGACGATGACGACGAAAAGGACGACGACGAGGACGAGGACAGAGTAGAAGACGGCGTAGAAGACAATGAGGACGGTGACCAGAAGAATGAGGACAGCGACAAGGGCAACGACAGTGAGAATGATGAAACGGAAGAAGAGGTGAGTCTTGTTCATGCTCTTCACGTCGCCTGCTCTATAACCTGTGAATCATGCTTGTGCATTCATGGTGTCGGACCACTGGAAACATATGGCCGATTTGGTTATAAGTTGGGTCCGTTTCTAAACGGTGAAGGGACTACTGTGAGAGCGATAGTGACGCAGGCGACGGACTGGGCAAAGCAATTGCAGGAGCATGCTGTTCAAAAAGCTGATGAGATACTAAAGGGCGATATACGGAAGCGAATTCTTGAAGAGATTCGGGAACTAGAAGCAGAATTGGAGCGGGAGAGGAACGAAGCCAGAGGCGAAGCCCACCTGTTCATGGTACAACTTAATTATTTTGACCATGATAAGAGTCCTGAGCCAATACCGTGCCGCATAGGTTGCTGGAAGTTCACCCACAAGATCCAGAATAAATATGAGCAAGGATTCCGACAAGCCAGAATCGGTGCGGTTTGAATATTTTGTACGCGTTTCGAAGCCCGTTGAATTACCTTTTTCAGACGAAAGATGACAGTGAAAACCAGGTAGATTGAAAGTTTTATGCAATAGCTGAATGAGCTAATTATGCACGTAGATCAGTAATTTTTTAGCGATTGGACGCGTACATAGTGGAGCGGATGTCAACGCACCTAGCATCACCTCTCCGATCACTGCTCCTGTACGTCTTTTTTTCGCCATCATCACTGTAATTGAGTATTGGTGCAATGGCATACACAGCTCGAGAAATATTCCTACGACTATCCTGCTGGCGAAGCCATGCATGATGCTGCCAGAGAGAAGAACAAGTGTTGCTGCCAGTGTACAATCCAGTGATCAGTACCAGCCTGAGGGGATATTGATATTAGACCTTCATTGTCAGCTGAATATGTAACCTTGCCCATTGCGAAGACGCAGCGTGTTATGGCCTCCTCTGAAGTCGAAGTACCGAGAGACAGTCTTGGTCGTAACTTACATGATGCACTGCTGGTAGCCTACACAGTGCGTCACTGAGTCAATTGGCATCACGCCGACAATAAGCACGGTCACGTGATCGCACTCCTCGTTGTAACGACAGTTGTTCCAATGTTCGACCTTTTCTTCCACTCACCGCCATAACGTCTCAACACACCGCTGGCATATCAAATGACTTCGTATGTTATGTAGGCTTTATTGTACTTTCACTAACTATTGGCTGTCAGAAACACAGAATGGACAACTGAAACGCCTGTTCCGCCAAGAAAGCGGGCCTCGTCTCATACCTCGGTGTCATACTTCTCTTCGGCCAAAAGAAGGCGTACATCTCTACTTGTGGATTCAGAACTTCAGTTAGGTCCTGATTTCGTAAATTCCAGTAACCTCAGTCCAGTGGCACACTCGGTGCGTTTTATGAATTGCTACTCAGGTTCAACCGTCATAACTAGGCTTCTGCTCTTTCAAGGTAGACCGCTTCGTTCCCTCACGGCCTAAGAGTACCATACCCCTCAATGTTACTCCCCGCACCAATCGAATTAGTCGTCAATTTGGCTTGACAGACGAACGCGTTTTCAGTTTCAAAAACAAGGAAAACCAAGCGATTATACCTTTTCAACATGACTTGAATATGGCTGGTTTGCTGCGTAGAAGCGTGTCTTCTCTCTTCCACACTCCACAGAGGTCACGTCCGACATCTGTAACTGAGAATTTGGCCAAGCGCAAGCAGTGCACACTGACGCTAGATGGACCTGGAATCAATGGCGACCAATATGCATGCCCAATCACATGGTCAAAACGTAATTTAATCGCAGTAGCGTGTGGCAATGATATATTTTACCAGAATCTCGACAATCGTCTCGTTTCGCATCTTTGCACGCTTCAAGTGACTGACGCAGGGCGGTTACACGCCATTGAATGGGCGGGAGAAGGCAGAGAGAATATTTTCGCGTCGGGAACTAATACGGGTGTCGTGCAAGTTTGGGATGCAGGTCATCATGGCGGCACAGGAACATTTCTGCGCATGTGGCGGGAGGACAAGCTGACGGGTGTGGGTGGGCTAGGCTGGAGTGATGATCTGCTAGCCGTGGGTTCACGCGATGGAACAATCTCCCTTTTTGATGTGCGTAAGAAGACGGAGGCAAGGCGCATATCGGCCCATAAGGGTAAAGTATTGGGCGTCAAGTGGAATGTAGATGGATCACTCATTGCGAGTGGGGATGATTTGGGGGTTGTGTATGTCTGGGACAAGAGAGCGGGGAAGCAGCTTCTAGACGACGGTACACATGGCCCAAAAATGAGGCACCGTGGACCAGTGAAGGTGGTGTTCATCACATCCCCTTAACATACACGTTCAATTCTCATTTCCTTGATAGGCTTTAGCTTGGTGTCCTTGGAAACCTGATCTTCTTGCAACAGGGAGCGTCTTTCCCGAGGGAAATATCCGAGTCTGGAGTGCCTCTTCCCCTACTTTTTCGACATCTCCCTCACCGCTCCTCACCATTCCCCTCGACACTTCGGTCCTATCCCTCCACTGGTCTCCGCACTGCAAAGAACTCCTCAGCACACACGGACCTTCCTTCAAACCAGCTTCCCCACCCAAACCACCGTCGTCTACGCGGCTGTCCACCTTGTCGTCTACATCGAATGCCACACAACCACAAGCGAGCCCTCTGCGTCCCATCCTCAAACCCTCACCTTCACCTCTGACAAACGCTATTGCAGTGCATGAGTATCCATCTGGGAAGCGTCTGGTGCACATCACGATGGCACACTTCGGGCCAGTAACGCATAGCTGTGTCGGTCCCAGTGGCCAGAATGTCTTTACGGTGTGCCCGAAGGAAGAGACAATAAAGATGTGGCAAGTGTGGGGTAAGAGGGAGGGTGTGGGCCGAGAAAGCGCATTTGATAGATGTACGATACGATGATATTCTCACTGATGCTCTTTTGGCGGTGTCTTTGCGTTGCATCATTTTATGACATTGATCATGGGTTTAGTCACAAGTATATATCAAGCTTAGCTTAACATATCTAGTCGCAAATTACGCTTTTGTCACTACTTAGCGCTTCAACTCATAGTAAAGAGAATAAAGCAAGCATAGCAAGTTAAGTTAGGTAAATCTATAAAGCCTTGAACTCCACCATAAGAGGGTCATGAAACCAGAGGCTGTGCTCCTACGAAAGATGGAGTACATTTAGAGTGCATGTTATTTCTGTAGAACAAGCGAGGACAAACCCTATAAGATGCGTCATATTTTTTCGTATCAAACCCTTTGGGGAAGGATAGTTCGAAGCTTTGCAGAACTCTAGCAGTTATGAGCCTGAAAATAGATTTATCACTAGAGTAAGGGACGAAGGGAAACACTAACTTCATGTTGTGAAGCGCGACTGGTTTTCCAATGCAGAGGCCTGGTCCGTAGGCAAAAGGGATGAAAGCGTCTTGGACATGCGGCTCCTCTTTAGACTCATCTAACCAACGCTCTGGTTTGAACTCTTCGGGATCTTTGAAGTTAGAGGCTAAGAAATGTCAATGTTTCAATTAGAAAAAGGAGATTGAATCTTGAAGATGGATATTTTACGATCTCGATGTAGCGCATATGTGGGGCAAGAGACTGTAGTCCCAGCGGGAATAAATTTGCCAAGGACGTCGTTGTCCTTGTCACTGTAACGTGGGGGTCCTATCATGGGTGAGCATTGACTCGATGACCATCTGTATACATGAATATCAGGCAGTCATACCTGCAGATACTGGCGGCATGAGGCGAAGCACCTCCTGGACACATGCATCAAGGTAAGGGAGCTTTGCCAATTTTACTGAATCAAATTCATCTCCGGCGTCAAATGCAGCGGTAATCTCAGAACGAAGGCGTGCTTGTATCGTCATATTACCAATAATGCCTCGAAAGAGAGCAGTGGTTGCTTTGGAGACAGTATCAGATCCAGCTATAACGATGAAAGACGCGTCGGCGGCAGCTTCTTTGTCAGATAGGGGAAGTCCTCCCGAGCTCTCATCTTGCTGGAGGGAACCATCATCAAAAGCGATAGAGAACACACATCAAATT